>JAMKCH010033509.1:0-15729 GCA_023653785.1 Ophioderma brevispina
GCTTAGTTCTGGAGATTAAAAATTTATGATATTATTACCTTAAAACAGAAAATGACCTTAAATGACCTTTGACCTCCAAAATAAAATACCTTGGCATACACCAGGTAACATGAATGCATATTGAAAGTTAAGTCACTGTACAATGTTTGAGTTTTGAGATATAAAATTTTTTTGAATATTTTCGAATATTTTTGATCTGAAAGTGAGTCACTGTACTAGATTTGAGTTTTGAGATAAAAATTTTTGAATATTTTAGAAAATTTTGGGTTTTTTTTTGACAAGAAGTTTCCATAATGACCTTTGACACCCCATGCCGAGCACCACGTGTGTGGAGGTTCTTAAGCTGTTCATATAATGGCATGTGTCGTAGTTGGGAACCTCTTTCGTGATGCACCTAAAATTTCACTAAATCGCGCCCTTTTGCATATATAAATTAAAATAAATAGAGAAGTATTACCCTACTCAAGTAAAAACTATACATTTTTGAAAGGAAGGAAATTGTCCAAGGATTTTAAAAATGGCATCATTTGCGTAGGGGCAACCCCTAGATTGGTAGGTTTTCAAAAGTTAAAGAGTAATTTTGACAAAAAAGTATGCCATTTAAATTTAAATATTTCATTATGGTGGACCCCCTACATCATATTGCATGCCATATTGACTTCCCAAGCTATAAAGACCTTTCCAAATATAATAGTTTTGTGGGGGGTCTACCCACATCTTCATATCAAAAAGTATCTCCAACAAAATGTTTGTCACTCGCAAACTTGAATAAATAAAATTTCTAATAGGGATGTTTAATATTTTCATAGTACTAAAATTATCTGTATCTATTAACTTACAATTTCATAGTTTGAAAAGTTTTTAAGTCTCTGCCCATTGTCCGTTTATATAAAGAGCACAAGATGTCTTCTGGATCCATAGTTGGAGACATGACGAGATTTGAGGATGATTTCTTCGTTGATGGCATTACATCAATGCCTACATAAAACTATGATCTGGCTTGGAACAATAAGCGTTCTCTTGTCAAACTTGTATAAACAACCTTCTATTGTTGTTTTTTTTTATTAATTGTAATAATGTCCTACAACCAACCTTGCACCAAGTTGCAAATGTTGTAGTTAAAATCAGACTGTCTTTTGCATTTTCCTCCTCAGAACAATATTTCGCGATTCTACTTCAAAAAATGGTATAATCGTAAAATGAATCTGCATCCCCTGGTGGATTGCAACAAAGGATCCTGGCACACTAATTGTTGCAAAACTCTTGGAAACTGTACTTGTGGCTGAAGATTTCAATGAACTTTTGTTTTACCGGTTATGCTGTGTTTTTTGGTGATGCTAAATCATCACTTAATTAAGATAAAATTGAAAAATTAATTGTGTTACTTTAATACATGTGGTAAAATTAAAGAGAAATAAGAGGAGAAAATAATAGGCCAAGTATACAACAAATTGGTCTAGAATTAACATCATGTAACGGCCTAGCACAATTTCACCGATCACATTGCATGTACCTCGTTAGCTAAATTAGTGTAATTTATTTATTCATGACAATTAAAATTAATTTTAAATGAGATTCATGAAAGCGCCCAATTTATCCTATTTAAATTGTACTAATATGGGGCATGTTTTTAACACATATCCATGTTAGCAGCTCTGAAAATAATGATAGTGAGTTTTACACACATTTTATCAGGCTACCGTGTCAGGGCTCCGTGCCGGGGCTCCCCAACCCTGGGACTCGTTAACATAACGAGTCATAAAATTAATTAGCTTTGACGTATGCGTAGTTTTTGGTATCAAATCTAACGAAGAATAAATAGGCTTTACAATGAAACCAAAAAAAAGCTAAATGAGGACAGTTCATGATGTAAATCACTAAGAATATTCAAAAATTTTGAAGGAAAATGTCAAAAAACCCACCCAAAATGGTATCCCATACTCAAGGCAATGGCCATATGAGTCACGTGACCATGCAACGTTGCATTAGTAGATTGAAGATTTTTTGAAAATTTTTCACATTAAGACCGGAAGTGCCCCACTAATGACCCAAAATTGACCTCTCGACCCATAACCTTTTCTAAAGGGTCTCAAGCTGCTTAATATGCAGGAGTCACAGTGACAATGACAATGTAAACTGTAGGAGGAGTACATTAAAGAAAAAATCACACTTTTGACCCCTGTGACCTTACGTAAACTTGACCCAAACAAAGCAAACTGCATATAGCTTGTGGACAGGTCATTACTCTGAGTTAGGTAGTAGAGGTGGATCAAGGACGTTAAGGAGAGTAGTGGTTGAAGGGAAAGAAAGTAAAGAAAGAAAAAGAAAGAAAGAAAGAAAGAAAGAAGAAAAGCAACTGAAGATATTGCGCTCTTGCAAGAGCAGACAGTTAGCGTTTGTGGACGTTGATTCGAAACGAGTTGGTCGCATTGAAAGAGGTCACAAATGACATTCGCATATCTGAAAGTTAAGTAACTGGACTATGTTTGAGTTTTGAGAGAAAAATTTTTGAATTATTTTAGAATATTTTTGGTTTTGCCAAAAGTTCCCCTAAGACCTTTACCCCCATGCCGAGCACAAAGTTTGTGGGGGGTCGAAGCTGACTTCATATAGATGAGTCCGTGACCATGCAACGTTGCATTAGTAGATGAAGATTTTTTTGAAAATTTTTACATTAAGACCGGAAGTGCCCATCTGACCCAAAAATTGACCTCTAGACACCATACCTTTTCTGAAAGGGTCCAAGATGCTCATATGCATGAGTCACGTTACACCTGCCACTGTAAGCTGTAGGAGGAGATACATTTTAAAGAAATCCATTTGACACTGTGACCCCTACGTGGACCTCTGACCCCCAAACAAAGCACCACTGCATATAGCTTTTGGCCAGGTCATTACTCTGAGCGAGTGGGTCATTAGAGGTCAAGCAGTTAAGGAGGAGTAGTGGTAGTAAGAAAGAAGAAAGGAAAGAAAGAAAGAAAGGAAAACGAAGATTACATTGCGATCTTGCAAGAGCGCGAAAGTTAGGCGGTTTGTGAACGGTGACTCAAAAACGAGTTGGTCGCATGAAGAGGTCACACATGTCATTCTTTCACCACAAGTGCCACAATTCAGATGCCAAGCGATTTTAATTTGTAGAGCTGAGAATAAATTATAGGTGTTATTGGAAGCCCTTTAATTGGTAAAATGTGGTATCTGGGTCCAGTCTGTGATGATAGCCTTTAGTTTGTGGGAGTAGGATCCTGTGAGATTTCAGGGAAGACTCCTTTAAATGGTAATGTGTGATTGGGTCCATTGAGAACACATCATTAGCAGCATTCTACCAGGGATATGCAAGCGAATCTCATAATGGAGCCTGTAATAAATATGAGAAAAACTCGCCAAATCGCATGTGAAACTTAACAATTCAACTCGACATTTTACTCACAACATCCCAATTCAGGACAATCAGCAAATCGCAGGTTATCCACACCCAAACTTGTTGCACTCATGTTCCCTAGCATTCACTTTCCAAAACCATGAACATGATCCAAACTAGAATTACCGAACTATAAACCTATATAACAAATATTGTATTAGCTAGTGTATCACTTTATTGCCATTGTCAGAGTGGTCGATCAATTAAGGCTCCAAAATTAATAGTTTGTAAAATCCAAAGAGGAATTAATATAAAAACATCACTCCACTTCAATAGCTTTAACAATTGTGATGCAATTTCAAGTTAACAATTACACGTTATTGGTGATTTACTCTTATTGTAAATTTGCTCAATATAGCTAGATAGGAAAAAGCACAAAAATAAACACATACCCGCCAAGGCTGCATCAAACAACAAGTGTACAGTGATTACCCAAATTGCATTGAAACATACTGGCTACACAGAAGACCCTGGCTGATCAGTCACATCCAGTTAAAGAAGTGTCAGATATCCCTCAAGGACTGGGCTAAAAAGTCAGGTTATATGCATACAGTGCCCCGTGCTGCTGTACACTGTTAAGTGCCATGTCTATATACTAGGTATTGCCAATGAAATTAGCCCAAGGTTATGAAAACTTGGGTTAGTTTTTTGCGGCCTTATGCACAATTTGATCAAAACAATACCTTTTATGCAAGGGTCTTCAAGCTGCTTCATATGCATGAGTCAGTTACCATGCATGTAACTGTAGGGGAGATACTTTTAAAGAATGAAATCACACTTTTGACCCCTGTGACCCTACGTAACCTTTGACCCAAACAAAGCATACTGCATATAGCTTGTGGACAGGTCATTACTTACTCTGAGCGAGTTAGGGTCATTTAGAGGTCAAAGCCGTTTTAAGGAGCAGTAGTGGTTGTAAGAAGAAGAAAGAAAGAAAGAAAAGAAGCTAATTGCGCTCTTGCAAGAGCGCGGAAGTTAGGGGTTTGTGACCGTTGATTCGAAAAGAGTTGGTCGCATGAAGGGGTCGGTCAAAAATGACATTCTTCATCCACAAGATGACACCATACGATGTTTGAGTTTTGATGATAAAAATGAATATTTTAGAATATTGTGGTTTTTGACCAGAAGTTCCCCTTAATGGACCTTTGACCCCCATTCCGAGCACACCGTTTGTGGAGGGTCTTAGGTTTGTGGAGGGTTAATCATATATACAGGGTGAGTCAAAAAGAGTATCACTCGATTCAGAAAATATTAAAAAATTTTAAACAAGTTTAGTACAATTGGTTTTACACGTTTAATTTAAAAAATAGCTCATTATAGGTGGTTTTACATCATTGGTAAAGAAATCTAAAGTTTACCTTTTCGCATATTGGAGATACGGTAAATTGACGTAAAGCCGCCAAAAACCATTATTGACCGGTTGTACAAAATTCTCACGTCCACGCAGCAAAAAGCCATTGGTTACGTCATCTAAATGCTATAACTTTTGTATTTTGTTTAATGTTTTATTTTTTTTATTTTTTTTATTTTGTTATTGATAATATTTCTGAAATGTATGCCGTAGCGTAACAGGCAGGAGGGGGAAGGGGAGGCACTGTCCCCTCCCGTATGGGCCTTACCAGAAAAAAGCTTAACGTAAAAAGAGGAAAGTTGGAAAGGACAAGCAGAAAGGAGTAGAGAAAGAGAGGGAAGGGAGAGGAAAAGATTGAGATGCAAAGGGAAAGGCAGATAGACGTCCAATGTCTGTATGTCCAAATATTGATTCCACAAAGTAACCCCTCTCCCCCCATCAGGTTATGAGGAGTCGGCGGAAAAATGAGGGTCAACCGGCTGTATTGCACAGGATTGCCTAAATATTTGCATTCAGTTTTAGTGAAAAGATATGGGAAACAATTTCGACATTTATTGAAGTATGCTTCAAAAAGTGGGTGTAAGATGCCATGATTTGTTATTGATTTCAGAATAATGAAATAGTTTGACATTTTTTGAAGCGTTATACACAAAGGTATCAAAGCAATCAAAGAATGTCATGATGTACCTTGTGTAGCTCATCAAAAGTCCCTTGGGCAAATTCCAACAACAGTGATTCCGTGGAAAGAGTGAAAAATGGGTACCTATCTTAACGTTAAGCAGAACTTCGCAATGCAAAGTTCAAAATAAAAAATCAAAATTCTAGTAGGTGAAATAATCTAGTTTTATATGTTTAATCGTATCTTGGTAGATTTTTCATGGCTGTAGAAAAATTCAAACAAAACGAGTGTAAATTTTTTGACTTCCACTGTATGAGTCACGTGACCATGCAACGTTGCTTATCGATTGAAGATTTTTGAAAATTTTCACTTTAAGAACGGAAGTGCCCCCTTAATGACCCAAAATTGACTTAGACCCATACCTTTTCTGAAGGGTCTCAAGCTGCGTCATATGCATGTGTCACGTTACCATGCAAAACTGTAGGAGGAGATTAACATTTTAAAGAAAAAAATCACACTTTTGACCCCTGTGACCCCTTCGTGACCTTTGAACCCAATAAAAGCACACCGATATAGTTGTGGCCCAGGTCATTATTAGAGCGGTTAGGTCATTAGAGGTCCAAGAAGTTAAGGTGGAGTAGTGGTTGTAAGAAGAAAAAAAGTAGAAGAAAGAAAGAAATCTGCAAGAAAAACAATACGTTAGGCCGAAACGCCTAACTTAAAGAAAGAAAACAGCAAGAAAACAATAAGTTAGGCAAAACGCCTAACTAAAAGAAGAAAGAAACGGCAAGAAATAACATAAGTTAGCAAAACGCCTAACTTAAAAACAGTCTGTGTACTTTTGTAAAAGTTTCTGTCATTGTAGAGGAAGAAGTACTCAAGAGCATGATTATTTAGTGGGTATTGTGGAACAGACTTAACAGCTGGTTCTATTGTGGAACAAGTCACTTAACAGCAAAATATGATTATGATTATTGGAAATCAATAAATTCTTACGCTTTCCTCATATTTGTCAAACTTTATCTTCTAGGGTAGCAATAATCTACAAAGTTTGAATGAAAAATTTTGACATGATCTGCAGAAAATTCAAGATTTTAGGAACCCTGTTTCTCCAACTAGTTATTTTGTAAGTTAAGTACTTCTTCCACTACAGTCTTCAATTCCTTCTGCCACATTAATTGCTAGGATCACCAATTTCAGTCAGAAGAACCATTAACTCAATGCCCATATGAGGTGTACACAGATTGGGTTCTGAACTGCATATAGGCCAACTAAAGGGGCCTTCTTGCAAATCCTTAAAAATTCCTTCTGCCTCAAGTCAATAGCTACAGATCACCAAGTGGTATGAAGAACCATGACCCAAGGTTCATATGGGTGTATAAACCTTTGGGTCAAGGTCATGTAGCTGATTAAAGGGGCAGCTGCAAAATCTATAAATTGCTGCTTCTGTCCCAAAATGCCATGATCACCAAAGTTAGAAGTATCTCTGACCCAAGGACCATATAGAGTGTATAAAGATTGGGATGAAAGGCAATGTAGCGTGCTTAAAGGGGTAATTCTTTGAAAATAGGAATTCCTTCTCTGTCCTCAAATAAGTGCTATGATCACACAAAGTTGGTCAGAAAAACCACGGCGCAATTCCTAAGGTGGTTTACAACAGATAAAAGCAACATTGACCGATTAAAGTGGCATTATTTGAAAATCTATAAATTACACATCATCTGCCTCAAAATTAGTTGCTATAATCACAAAAATTAGCCAGAAGAAACCACTGGACCAAGGCCCAGATTGAGTGTACTATTTGGTGTCAAAGTCATGTAAGGCTGATTAAGAGGCATTCTTCAAAATCTGCCTTGAGTCAATTGCTAAGACTAGACGGGAGGCCCCGCTTCGCGCTGGCTCCCTCTAGCTGAGTGAACGGGAGAGATCACTGAAATCGAGGCGATCACTGAAACAAAGCGATCACTGCAAAGAGTGATGTACACTATTGCACACCACAAGCAACCACAGCCAGTGAAATAACACACACAATTGGACAACTTTCCTCAAACGCCCGTATAAATTACCCGTCATCCTGAGGTTGTGGACCCCGCCCGTCACAGCATTCGGTATTCTTAACATTTAATTACCCAAGTTCCCATCATATCCTGGAGCTCTGGAGTGGACATTTTCTAAGGACTCCCGTATAACTTTCCGTTATTTTAATATTTATTTCTGCTCAAAACTACTCTCACTCCCGTGTCCGTAGTTTGTCCTTTTTTCTCAAAACGTACTCCCCGCATTCTAACCCGTGTTTCCGTCATTTTGCACTCAACCGCCTGTTAATTGCGTACTGCTTACAGCGTCTCATGCGTAACACAACCCCGTCGCAACGGTACCGCGCTGGTTGTACGGTTTATACACAAATGATGTTTAACCGTTAGCAACTGAACACATTTTCGCTGATTTTTCAGCCATTTCTTTCTGAACCGATTTCGTCGTCCGAATATAGCTTAGAACCAGTCCGGTATCCTCACCACTTTCACGTGAATTAAAAGCGCTCTTTTGAAGCAAACTGACGTAGCCTTTTGCGAACAAACATACAACATTAGCAAATTTTATAGTATGATTACCCCATGCTCTAGTTTAGGTGGTACAGCAGTTTGGGGGCAAAGGTCAGTCAAAGTTGCATTGCATGCTACATAGTGCTTCTCCAGAGCACATTTAAGCCCCTCGGTTTTTGATATTTTTTTTTTTTTTTTAAATATTAAAAATGTCTTCCTGTCTCTTTAAATCAACCAATCCAAAAGGAACAAATGGGTTGGGGCTCCTTATGGTCTCTCGATCCACTTGCAAAACGCAAATGGCAGTACAGATGAAGCGTATGGGCACCATTGGGTAAGCTAGTCATAAAATAAAGTGCAGTTTACAAATGCATTAGAAGTACATAGTCTTGGAGTATGAAGTCAGTGGTTTACAGGGTGAGTCGACAAAAAGTACAAACCAAATTGAGCGATTTTTCATGGCAAAACCCCTCTCTGCCATCAAATTTTTCTTCCTGTAATTTACAATCCACTTTTTTTTGTTAATCTCTCATAAAAAATTACCGCTTTAAAATTTATATTCCACACGTTCAAACATTTACAGTTGGGGTCGTGTTTTTTTAACTGGGTACCATTGTGTTTTCATGTCGTTAATCCAAAAAATACTCCTTTTTCACTTACGAGACCTAGTACCTCAAAAAGTTTACAATTTAAGTGGTAAAAGTACTATATATTCTGAAGCATATCTTCAATGAGTTCATATAGGGTATAATTATGGTAATTATACAGGTGGGTTAAAAAATATACAGGGTGTTCACGCTCAAAATAATTTGAAAAACCAAGGGTTCGCTGTATTTCTTTCCCATCTAAATTAGAGATGAATTAAAATTCTTTGTATATTTTTGGTGTACTTCTGTTAATTACCCACCCAACAACCATGTAAATATTAATACTTACTCTAATTAATTACTCCAGAAGCATATACAGGTGTCGCAAAATGATAAACTTTCACTTCCATTGAAAATGTTTTGAGACTATAAAATAGTAAATAAATGTCAGAATATTGATCCATATCTGTCAGTTTTTAGTTATACATTTTCTTTTGAAATTAGCAATCTTTTCTTATGTTTTTTAGCTAAACAGTATAACAGGGTGCTCCAATTATTCGAAGGATGCAGCATATAAAATAATCTACATAGATAACAGTTACCACCGAATTTACAAACCCAAGTCCGACCCTTAAATTTCTAGAAGTTGAAAAGGCCTATTCACTATTTAATTTGAATAGTCTTCAGTAGAAAGCTCAGGGCTACTTTAATAAAACTTTGGGGGGTTATCACTACATCTTGGGGTAACAATAACTTGCTCATTAAATAGGTATACTTTGTACATGTGGGTAGTTGCAACTAGCAAATTTTATCATCATATTTTTATTACCTAGGGCTAGGCTGTGGTTTTTAAATTTATACTATTTTCCTTTCCAGCATTGTAACTTAACTGAGTAAAGATTTGTTTTCGTGATGACAACTTAGAATTATGCTTGTGTTTCTTTTTTATAAACGAAAAAGACCCATTTCGAGTTCAATTCCACGAAAATATAGAGGCCTATTCAAGGCTTTATTTAATTATCACTACCTTAGCTATTACTATTTACAAGTTGTAAATGATAATACATTAACTGTGCTGCTATAAATATGTGCTACTCTGTACTACCATCACAGTTAGGGAACAGGTATTGATGGTAACATTGCAATTCACATACACCAATACGTCCTCTCGCTCCCTGTACTCGCCTCACCGTGCTCCTCTTTGTGATCCACCCCACTAATTTCCTTAATGAACCATTGTAATTAATTAAAACAAATTAGCAGTTTTCTCTCGGTCCTAATATTCAAAGCCCAATTTAATGACCTGTAAAATATTAGCCCTAAATCAGGTCGTCAGAATAGGGATTACCAAATGTGCAATCATAGGAAGACGAATCATGAGATAGAAATGTACTGACTCATAAAACTGGCCAAAAACAATTATCACTAATTGCTTAATTAATTATATTTCTAAGTTGTAAAATATAATACTAGACCCTATTATACGTCCATAAATCCATTATGGAAGGTCAGAGGTGGTGGTACAACCTGCTGTTTACGTACATGCAATACCTGCTCCTCCTCCCTGTGCTGCTCCTCCCTGTGCTCCACCCTGACTAATTTATACTTAACGACCATTGTAATTGAATTCACAGTAGATGTGTTTGTCTCTTCTTTTTTTTTCAAGCCTGATAAAGGCCTTTAAAATAAGCCGAAAATCATGTGTCAGATAAAGGGTTAGAATTCTACAACGCATCTTACACAAATCATAGAGGAGAAATGTAACAGCTCCACCCTTTTGGGGTACCCTAGGTTAAAAAACACAACTTAGGGAAATTGACAGTACCCGATGGAAGACCAAACAGTTTCCGTAGGTGTTAACCCAAAGTATTCTAGGTTTTTGCGTTCATCTTTAGGGTTTGCAGCATATCCCCCATTAATACACATCTGGAATAAAGCTTCAGGTAAGACATAGGGTACCCAGTGTGTTAGGGGGTGGAGGGGTAAGGGCAGGCATCCCCCACTCAAAATCCTTGCTTCCCTCCCGGCCCCCAATAGAGCCAGGAAAAGTCCTTTAGTTGATAGTATTTCCAGTTTCACACCCTGTCAACCTTGCAATGGGTTTTAGTGATACCCCCAAAGTTAGATGTTTCCCCCACCTCCTTCCCTCCCTCCCCAAACGAAAATGTTCTGTTCATCACGGGGTAAGACTCATAAAAAATACACCAAATATCAAAATAATATGAAAGTCACTTTTTTCACTTGAAGCAACAATTTTCAGCATTCTTTCAACTTGCTTGATTGCAATGTAGTAAAACATTGTAGGCCTACATAGTACTGCAGGTAGGTGAAACCATCGGGCATTTTGGGGTACAAGTACCATTTGGCACAGATGTAGAGAATGACCTAGTGAACAATGTGGATATAGACCCAAAACTTAAATTTTCCAAAATGGCGCCATTAGAGGCAAAACATGCCAACAATACTAGTAAAAGGTGTAGGGTGTATGGTTCTGTCTTTATATGTTTCAATAATGCATAGTCCCCATCGCCTCTACATTTATTGCATATGGAAGGGACATGAGTTTGTCAAGATGGCCGTCAAATACAAAATTGGCCCCGCCATGAAAACTCAAAATTACCAATAAATAGGGTAAACCAGCTGTAGTATTTAAAACATCACTATCCGTTTTACTCAAAGGTGTATATTAATTAAACATTTTGGTGACCTGGTTACTCTTGGGATAACAGATTGAAGACGACCACAAATTAGAAATGGTAGTCACTAAACTGTTTAAAAATCGCTCTAAAATGAGTAAAGACATGTAAAGACATCCACTGTACATATATATCAGGGGTGTCAACCTTTTTGATGCAAGGGCGGAGGCCGCATTGGTTGAATGCAAAAATGTTCAGGGCCACAAGCAATAACGGTTCGAAATACTACACTACCAGAGGGTGCTGGCCTTTGGATCTGCAATATTGAGCAAGTGTGTTTGTGTGCCAACTGGGGGGTGGTATGTGTGTATGGGGGGTTGGGGGTTGTGTTTTTTTTTTTGTGTTTATGTGGGTATGGTTCTTTGCTTTATGTGTGAGCATATTAAAAATACATTTATAATAAAGATTTCCTATATTGAGATATTTTAAGCCATTTTTTACTTTTTTATGCTTTTAAAGGGACCCACGCTGGGCTGCACGTAAGCTCGTTCGTTTGTTTGTATGACTTGATTCAAAGGGTGAGCAATTTCACTTGCCATTTTGAAGGACATGTCCACTGTGCAATAATGAGTTTCTTGTTAATCCTGGGACATAATACCACTCATAACATTTGACCAGCATGTTTGCTCTAGCTAAGCAGTTCTCACTGCAACTGGTCAGAGGAGATGGTGAGGGACCAAAATGGTATCATGATGTTTGGGGTTTCACATTGAACTGGCCACACTATAAGGACCCATTGGTGATGGCTGGAGGACAGCGGGGTTGGGATCCGAAGCTTAGTTAAGATGCAAGGAATAACATTTGGTGGTGCCCTGGAACCAAAGCGATCCGAAAAGAATGTATAGAAAAGCATTGCCTGAAGCCCCCAGAAATCCTCCCCGAGAATATGGCTATCTCATTGTTGGTGCGGCTATTGTGAACATACTACAACCGGGAGCTGCCAGAACCTTCCTAGAGTATGCAAAGATCATTTTTCTGGCCGATCTTGAGTCTAAGCTGCAGTATACCCAAAAGGATTGGTGTTATTTGGCGATGAATATCTTCCAGATGCTGGCAACTGGAATCGGGCCTTCTACAATGGGCAGTTGGTGTTATCCATTTTCAGAAAATAGAGGACCACAGATTACAACCGGGTACACACAAAGAAGTAATCATCAATCATCATCTTCCTCGACTTCCGTAGAGATTCGTGACCCACCTCTTTGCCAAATGTCTTTATCCAGCATTGCTGTTCCCACTTCATTCAAAGTAAACGCCGGTATATCGATCTGCATAGCATATAAGGGTAGTTAGTGGTATGCTACCTATACTGGACATGGAAGTAGTCTCCAAGAAGGTCTGATATAAAACTGGTCTTTGGCTCGAAAGCAGTAACTCTCCTACGTGTCACAATTGTAGAGATGAGGAGGTATATACCATCTGATGTATGGTAGGATGTTTTGAACTCACATGAGTAGCTGGTATGGTGCTTTTAACCAGTTTTGGAACTCCTTCTTCGTGTAGTCCATGTGTCTGACACAGACTGTAAGATGCTTGCCACACAGGCCCTGAAGAGGGCAATTTAGGTGCTCTTGGTGACATCAGACTTTCATGTGATACTCAACCTTTTGCAGGCACTCCATTCTTGTCCTGTCTTGTCTTTTCTGCTCTCAATTAGACTACACATAACAGAACAACATATACAAAATAACCAAATCATATATATAGCAGAATTTATTACTTTCCAACTTACATACATAGGACCCCAGATATTTAAAATCCTCTACTTTCCTTGATAGTTGTACCATTCATTACACAGATAGGAGGGATGGATGATCTACCCCGTCCTTGAGAATCATGCATTCTATGTCTCTTTGCATTCAGCATTAGTCCCACTTTAGCAGCTGACTCTTCAAACGCAGTGAGTAGATCTTGGGCATATGATACGATGTCTTGTAGGTCAACTATCGTCAGCATAGTCTAGATCGGTCAGGTTGGCTTTTGACCTTGACGCCACGCCCAGACCTTTGCCAATGTGAGACCCTTATATTCATTAGTGTCTGCTGACTGACGCAATACATAGATGACCACAATAATGAAAGGAAAGGAGCAAGTTTATCACCTTGAATTCCTGCCGTAGTTAGTGAGTTCCTTGGTGAGACATGCATGCTCTGCACAAACTTGTGGGATTGTCGTAAAATGATAGCAATGGCCTCTTACCTATTTCATCAGGGATACCATATCAAATATAATGTGCATCATTTTCATTCTGGTTTACACTATAAATGCCTTTTGAGAAGTGTTACAAAGACTACTATACAGGTTCTCTTTGGAGATCAGTTTCTAAGATTGATTTTTTGTGAAGGGTTAGGGTAGATCTATTACTACGGAATCCATTTTGGTTCCTTTGAAGAAGGCACTGTGTGGCCATTTACGATGAGAAGATGCGAGGTTGTAGATCTTTGGGGCAATGGCAGATAGGCAGATGCCGCTGTAGTTTCCAGGCTGATGGGGATCGACTTTCTTATGGGAAAGGATATGAGTATGAGATGAAAAAATGCCTTGGTTTTTTAACATTAGAGTTTAATGACAGAACCAAGGAGATACTCTTGAAAAGCTCATGCTTCCATTAAGCCAGGATCCTTGTCAGTCAAGGTTTTTTAAACCATCAATTGATGGGTTCTTGCGATCGAAGAGCGGGGGTTTAATATGTCGGTTTTGTTTAGCGAAAATAGTCGAGCGTTTTATGTGCATTTCCGCCGAAAATTCGGCAAAAGGTTCTAGAGGTGGTGGGCTTTTTGGTAGGATTTTATTGTCACCCGCCGAAAACGAGTTCGGAACGGGGACTATGAAATGAGCAGCGTCCGTCGTCAGTCCGTGATTAAAAGTGTAACCCATGTTTTAATGATTTATCTGGAGTTCGTTAAGGGCTACGATGATTAATGGCTGGGAAAGAAGCGGATTGATCGGGGTTTTCGACATGATAGAATTTTGGCCCGTAAAAATATGCTAAATTAAGTACTTAATTGCATTAATTTATGAGGAATGTCCTTGCAAGGCCTGGGTACAAGTGGTTCTGGAGTTATGTAAGGGCGACAATGATGAAACTTGGTTGGGAAGGAAGAGGGATGAAAAGAGTTTTTGGAACTGATTAGTTTTGGGTGTATTTCGGTCCACAATTGAGTATGCAAATGAGCTAATTAATATGCAAAAAATCGCGAACTGCTATAATTTTTGAACGGTACATCGGTACTCAAAAATTCCTGCGCTGCATGATAGCCTATCATGGGGGCAAATCTTTTTTACAATTTGAAAGTATGTGATATGCGGCTCTGAGGTATGCAAATGAGTAATTAAATATGCGTAATTGCTTGATATTCCTGAAACGGTACATTGGATAGGCAAAAATTTCGTGCTACATGAGACTATATGCTAAGGGGAACTTGAGGGGAGGGATGGGGGGTCACCCGGGGGTGCGGCCGGGGGGGAGGGAGGGGGGGGGGGAGGGAGGGGGGGTGGGGGAGGGGGTTGGGGTAAGGGGGGGGGTGGGAGGAGGGGGTAGCGCGGGGGGAGCGGGTGGGGGAGAGGGGGGGTGCATGGGAGGGGGGGGGGGTGGGGGAGGGGGGGGGGGGGGGGGGGAGGGGAGGGGGTTTTGCAGGGGGTGGGAACGGGCGGGGGTGGGGGCGCAAGGGTGGTGGGGAGGGGGTGAGGGTGTGTGCAGGGTGTTGGGGAGGGGGCGATGGGGGGTGTGGCAGGGTAGTGGGAGGCAAGGGTGGGTGCAGGGGTTTGCCGGGAGGGGGGGGGGAGTCGGTGTGAGGCATGGGTGTGGGAAGGGACAGAGGTTTTGTGTTGCGGGGCATTGGGGAGGGAATGGCGGGATGCGGCGTGTTGGGGAAAGGGAAGGCGTGTTACAGGGTATTGGGGTGGGGGGGTCGGGGTAGGTTAGGAGTGGGGGGGTGTTGCAGCGGTTGGGAGGAGTGGGTGTTGGGGATGAGGGTGGGAGGGAGTGTGGGAGTGTTGGGAGGGGGTTGGGTGTTGCAGGGTGTTGGGAGGAGGTTGGGTGTTGGGGAGGGGGTTGGGTGTTGCGGGGTGTTGGGGAGGGGTGGTGTGCTAGTAGTTGCATTTGTTGATGTTAGTGATCGCGACATCGGCGGGGACATAATTTTTTTACGCATCGAGTAAATACGAGTCGCCTTGTTTTTTTTAATTTAGTGACGGCAGTCAGTTGGGGAGGTTTTCTGTTTTTTCGGGCATCTTTGGATGCCTTGCTTTGTCGTCTTATGAAAGCTATGCTTTGTGTGCGCGTGTAAGCGGTGCTTGCGGGGGTTACTTCGGGCGAAAAATGAACGAGTCAGTCTGAAGTGGCAAGACAGGGTCAAACAAGATTGCAAGAGTAAGCTCATTTGCATATCGACTTGCAAACCGCGCTTTGGGCAGATTTAGTGTAAACACGCTTGGCCTGAGCCAGGACCAAGCTGGGGCAACATTTTATATTTAAATGTTTTGGGGGAAGGGGATGGCAGGGGAGTTTTGTTA
>JAMKCH010033510.1:0-16081 GCA_023653785.1 Ophioderma brevispina
TGCCTCGGTTGTAAGATTAAATTGTCGTACTCCAGAAGACGATATGGAGGGAACAACTGTTACAAGCTTCATATAAAAGCACAACATGTTTCGGCCCATTGCCGTTGTAAGTGTAATCATTTTGGCCACGTATAATCATGCCATAGAGGATATCAACAGTTACTGCTCTAAAGCAAGTACATAACCCACGGCAGAGAAGACGGGAGAGCAAGCATCAATCTTCAAGTTGAACACCCTCAAACCAAATGGCATGAATATAAATTGATGCCTTTAAAATAACGTAGTTTTTAGTTTAATGTAGTCGTTTTTTAACATTGCGGTGATCGCGTAAGCAGCGCATTCTTGAGCAATCAAAATAGCTCGCGCTTTCGCGCCTCTCGCGGTTTTCGCTTTCACGCTCTTGTTTTGTTTTTGCCGTGCGATGATCGCGACTCCGCCTATAGGTCTTTACACTTGACAAAGCCTATGACGAAAACATGTTGTGTTTATATGAAGCTTTAACGGTTGTTCCTCCATATTCTTCTGGGAGTACTACCAATTGGAGAACCAAAAACTTGATATCACAGTTAATGCTCTAAGCAAGTACATAACCGACGGCAGAGAAGACGGGGGGAGCAAGCAAGCCATTCATCTTCAAGTTGAACACCCTCAAACCCATGGCATGAATATCAAATTCGATGCCTTTAAAATAACGTAGTTAAATTTAGTGGTTTAAATTGCGGATCCGCGTTAGCGCGAGCATTCTGCGCCATCAAAATAAGCACGCGCTTTCGCGCGCTCGCGTTTTTCGCTTTCACCGCTCCGTTGGTTTTTGTTTTTGCGTTGCGCTGATCGCGAATACGCCGTTAGTCTTTAACCCTTGACAAAGGCCTATATGGCCGAAAACATGTGGGGCTTTTATATGAAGCTTGTAACAGTTGTCCTCCATATCTTCCTTTGTGGAGATAGTTACTACAAAATTCTTGTATATATATATAGATCGTAGTCATATATATATATATAGTATAGTAGATATATATATATATATATATTATATTATATTATAGTTATCGAAAAAAAAAAACACGTTTTTCGCCGAGAAATAAAGATTTTGTTTTTCCAAACAATGCCCCTTGGGATATGCTGACCACAGCTCCACTATAGGAATAGGGTCGAACCTGGAAGTCTTGACACTTTGGAATTTATTGGTATAAATTATCGGCACATATATAATGAAATATCCCGAAATATGACGTACCAGATGGATTGCATGGGTAATTGGAGTATTCCTTGCAGGAGAAAACGTCATTTTCACGCTTAACTTGCGAAGAATGACGTAGGCGATTTAAGAAGCCTCACGTTGTTATTTACGTATCTTTGCCACAACCATGTTTAATCTTTCACACCAATGAAAGATGATCGGTGGTTAGTCAAGTTATTGCCTGTATGAAAGACTATCCGCGTTGACTTTTAACATTGAATTAAAAATACAGCTTTAATTTAACGTTTTTCTTTAAAATATATAAATTTATCAAAAATGGCATACATTTTGCCTAATTTTTCTTAAATGAGCCTGGGATTCTTGAGAATATAGTTTTTTTACAAATAAAATTACGGACACTCTAACAGCATACAAAGAAGCGCTACGCTACTCGGTACACTTGAAAATTCCGTATATGCTGAAGAAGGCCGCTCTTATGGGGTTCGAACCTGATCTCTTACAATGGATTGGGAACCTGGGCCTCGTATTGAAGCACTGATGGCCATATTGTCATCACCAAAAAGAGCCCAAGCAGTGCGCATTAAGAGCCGGTCATTATACAAAATTGTTCTCATTGAAATGTGGATAAGCGACAGAACACACTACATAAATCAAGCCATTTCAGTGAGCTCATTGTATTTGGGATGGCATGTCTCTAAAAACGTGCACCCTGGTTACAACTTCTATTAAACAGGTGTCTCTGGAATGGTATTGTGTTCGGTAGACCCAAGATGCCCGCCCGTTTGCTCCATTCATGTAATATCAATTACTGTTTGTGTAGCCAATCCATTGTATAGAGATCAGTGGTTACAGTGGCGACTTGGGCGATAAAACTAAATATTACGCGACCCCTTTTCAAATGTCCACGTTGTCATGTTTGTAGTGTTGAGCAACGAAAACCTTTGTTAAAAATCAAAAATGATTTCAAAACATCCCTCTTAACATTTTTCTCATATCACTGAGGTTTAAAAAGTGTAGTTTTTTGCAATAAAAATTCTAAACGAACTTCGCCCCTATCCTTTGTGTGCTCAACGAAGTTCAAAAGGATGAGGCTTGTGGAAGACCTGCTGAAGTCACGTGATATTTTTTTCGCTGGCTTCTGTTTCGGTATTTGCATGCGGCGTTGTTAAATATACCACGGAATAAACATGGTAGCTTCCATGATCGTTGTACCGTTGTGTAATATATTGGTCGGAAAATCTGGATTTTTTTCGCAAGGAATACTCCAATGGCCATGAAAACCATGTTTTATTTAGGGATATTTCATTATATATGTACCGATAGATTTATACCAATAAATCGCTTTAAGTGGACAAGTGGGAGCAGGTTCCTAGGGAACCCCCAGGAGCTGGCAATCTACATTTTGCCAGTTTTACGTCTTACGATATACCTTTTCGCGACTCATACGGTTTTTTTATTGCCTCCCCTTGTCCACCAACGGGAGTGTCAGTAAAAAAAATATTAATTAAAACAAGTCGTAAGAGTTATTTTGTCCTCTTTAAGTATTTATGTATTCAGGTACTTAAACATAAATAAAAATCTCAATTCAGTTATATTCGATAGCGATTACTTTGATTTTGCCATAATCTCCATCACGCACCCATACCAACCAATGGGAATTTTTTCACCGCAGGCAATGCACCTACCAAAAAATACACATATAAAAACAACATTATTTGTGTTTTTGTGTCCGTAGGTAGATTGGCCCTTTCACATGAACAACCTTTTCATTGCATATAATATATAAAGAAGCCGGTTAATTTGTTTTTTTTTTTTTTTTGTTTGTTTTTTTGTTTTTTTTTTTTTTTTTTTTTTTTTTTTGTACGATTTTGTCCCTAATATTTTTTTTTAGGTTTCTTGGTGGAATTCTAATTAATTGCTTAAAGGTAAACGAAGATATTTAGGCACCCAATATTGTGTCAGAACGTCGGCCGCGTCACATAGTGACGCATCTGACATTTTGGACGTTTGGAGAAATATACATTTGTTTGTACTATTCTACTATTCTCACATTTTAAGCGCCACAAGTGGCTAATATACGTTAATAAATAGTTTAATTATGACGTATTTACAAAAAAAACTTAACATTTAATTATCCGCATCACATAAGACGTATTTGTCGAAATCTATACTGCGCAGGCCCATTGCATCGTATCTGCCTTTTTGAGGTATTCGCCGGTTCACATAGTGACGTAATTGTGCAACTATTTTTTGATATTTATTGATATTGGTTTGATATTGTGTCGTTTTTTCACATAGTGACGCATTTGCGCAAACGCTCACATACGACGTATTTGGCGTCCGTATTTTTTTATTTACACGTTGAAATTGCTATTTTTGTGTCGTTTTCATCACATAGTAGCGTATTTTATTAAACATGAGCTTTTTTTTTTTCGCATTCTAAATAACTGTAAAGTTATTATTAAATATATTGAATTTAACTTATTTCGGCGCGATTTTTCCACTAGGTTTTTGAGTGAAATATATGTTTCATTAACAGTATGGGTTAAATTAAAATCCAAATCTTCAAAGGCATTTTCCCTCGAAATGCGTATTTTGCAAATACGTCAGTATGTGACGCTGCCGACGACAATAGTCATTTCAATAGATTAGACACTCATTAGCTTTCTTACCTTTTAATTTGGCTACAGAAATTCCTTAAACGAGAGAAAGGGGATTTTTGATTTGATTATATTTTCAATATAAAACAAAAGGCTGAATTTCGTATTTGCTCCTATATACGAAATTGAAATTTCCAATTTTTGTACCAGAAACATTTCCAGCTTTAATAATCTTTAAGAGGGGGATATTTTTTGATGGAAAGCTTTACATAATTGCAAAAAATCAGTACTTTCAATTTTTAGGGAGACCCCATATGCAAAATCTCCTCCGTTGCACAATTAAGGTGCTTGTTCCGATTTTTGTCTATCGTGTTCTCTACTTGATATGAGAGCCTCACACTTGTTTTTGATTTTGGTCGTTTTATCAGTGTTACCACCGAAAATGCACATTATGAGGTTTTGCTCTTAGCGGTCAAATGCACATATGGGTTTTTTCTTCCCCCTTGCCCAACGCCGATATAATACACGGGGTTCCATTTTTTGGTTGAGTATAGGGCTACCTTGAACCAATCGGATCGCATACCAGAGTCTGTAAGTACGAACATGCTCCAGATTGGGGCAGTCCCCGCGGTGTGTGTAATTAAAATCACCCATAGCCTATCCAAATTATCATGATGTGGGTACAGAGAGAGAGCGATATATCTATATAATAATCGTACTGGATTTGATCTTTTGTGCAATTCTACACATGTTTTCCTCTAGGACTAAATGTGTTTGACATGCATGACCCTGTCTTTGAAGCACACAGTTTCCTATTTCGATTTGACCATAGTTATTGTGCCAATCTGGAGTTGATTCTGTTATCACCATCTATTGATTAAACTACAGAATACCGCCTCTCCTCCATGGTTCACTTGGAATTGGGCAATTTTTGGATCATCATGAGCATCCCGTCCTTCGAGGGGCCTTTAAGGCCTCGGTCCCGTGTACAGAGAGTCACAACTGTATGTACATGCCTCAGTGTCGAATAATAGTAGGGTGTAAACCCCTGACTGTATCCCAATCCCGATCCGCCCCAGTCTCAAAGCGGGCCATATTAGGAAGCGTCCGTATCATGGATACACGCGTCCCCGGGCCCCCGATTTAAGCCACTAGCTGACCACAATCCTGACAACCACCACAATGCCATTACCAATGACTTTGTGAGACGAGCAAAACAAACAAAAAAATTGTTGCATGTACTCAATGAACCAGTCTTCAGATGAGTCTAAAAGGTAAATTTTACATTTTCTTTAAAAAGTAACAATTTACTTTCAGATTTTATTATTTCATATAAAAAAATGTTTACCTCACATCGTTTTCACACAACATAAAAAAAGCCATTTCAGTGTAAAAAAGAGAACGGCCTTTCCCATTTTTGTGCACAGTGATAGCTATGCCGGAGGCCGCGTAGAAGTAATCACAGTCCGGCTATATTGGTAAAGAATAGGGCACCCGATTGGTTGACTCTACCCACATCAACATTAGTGTTAAACGGTTATTCTCGTTGTCTTCTATGGAGCCCCGACTGTGGTTCCCGCCGGTCTATATCTTCTTTCACAACCGGGACGCCGGCAAAGCGGGGTTGTTTACAAACTGTTATATTTTGACATAAAGAACAAAAAAAAAACCCTTCACATACCCCATTTACTTACATAGTAGTAGGCCTATAGTTGTCTTTGGTGGTAAGGTCCAACAATGTGTGTTGTGTGTGTGTATGTGTGTGTGTTGGGGCGTGTGTGTTGTGGCAGCTGTGTGTGTGTGTGTGTGTGTGTAGATATGGGGGTGTGGGGGGGGGGTGGTAGGTGGGTGGGTGTGGGGTGCTACGGATACACGGGAACGTTTAAAGCTTATAAGGACGTTTGTTTTCCTTGTGGGGACATTAAAAAAATTCTCAATAAATCCCCACTAAACTTATAGAAGCCCGTCATCCTAATTACGGAATAATTGCAATACACTATTACAATTTTTCTGTTAAAGACAGCTCGATATAGTGGTATATAAATCTCTATGGTGTCAAAAAAGTACATATGTGGGTATGTGCGTGTGTGCGTGGTGTGTGCGTGTGGCGTGCGTTGGTGCGAGTAAGTGTTGGTAACAGGAAAACAGGCTGTAGTTAAAATTAAGAGTTACAAGTTACTGGCGGTCCATGCCGACTTTATCACCACCATAACAGGTTGGGACATGAAGCTGCCAGTAAAAATGATATAATTTTATTACTGTTCTTTCTGTTATATTCAGCAGTAACTCGAACTCTGCGCTCTCTAACCGGACACTTAATCATCTAAATATAAGGAATAGACACAATCGCCAAATAAGAGTACGTTGACAAAACTAAAGTCTACTGTGCAGCTGCACCACGTCCACTACCCTTCCAGGGTGCGGCTGGATTCAGTGTCCTAGGAGCTACAAGATCTCTATTGCACCTATCCGTAGAACAGTAGCAACTTTGGCCTTGAATAACCTCCTCCGCGTTTGCTAGACTTGCCAATGTAAACACCGTACTCAGTACATCGCCGGGAATTTCTTTGGCCGTGTAACAACCATCAACTGGTACTGCGTTCATGTCATATGCCTCACATGATCTATATGTTCCACTTGCTGTTTGAGGGTCAACTATTTACATGATTTAAAAAGAAAGAAGAGAAATTGTTAAAAAAGAGAATGGTCAACTTAAAAAAAAAGAAGTGGAAGTAAAGGAAAAAGAAGAATGTCAATTAATAGAACTCCATTTTATGGTATTTGCTATATGACGAAACTGTGTCTGTAGAATGTCTCTTATCGTGGGGTGTTTCCATAAGGTGACACTCTTCTTTCTGACACCCTTATGAATTCGGAAACCTTAACGGAATAAACCACATAAACCGTGTGTTTTATTTCGTTAAGGTTTCCGAATTCATAAGGGTGTCAGAAAGAAGGGTGTCATTGTCACCTTATTGGAACACCTCTAATCGTGCGAAACCATAATATTAGCCTGAATATAAAAGGTATTGAAAACAAATGATCATTTCAGATGGAAATACAAATGAAGAAATTATAGGGGAAATGTGGACCTCTGGTAGTTCCGCTTATTTCACTCACGGTATTGGTAATAACAGTACCGATGTGTATACAAACCAAGTGCAAACCTTTCCCTATCACGTCAAATGCAGGGGATTGTTGCAAACGCCCCTTCGTGCACTTTTGCCATCAACGCAAAGCTATACGTGCCTGATCTTTCAGCGTGCCTCCTCTTTATATCGCTCTTTCTATTAATACCAAATAAATACCGACATCCTTCCTTTTGACGTCACAGTGACGCCATAATCTCAGCAAGCGTTGAATATGCATTTCTTTTTTTTTAATTTCGAAAATACTTACATAATGGCAGCTCAATCGTCACGGCACCTTTGAATACCACACACCGCGCCACTTGACCCTCTCCAACTTGACATGGTTCAGTTCCTATCTTGCTTGCATCGAAGTTTACGCACTCGTCGTTTAAATGCGAATCCTCTACACCAAGTGAGTTGCAAGAATACATTCACTTACTGTCACTTTAGATTCAGATTCAAAAGAAAAATAATCCCAGTGTGCATTGTCAAACGTAGTGATAACCATCATGAACAACCAGAGCGATTCACTTTTTATAAGGAAAAACTATTGGCTCCGTCATTTTATAATTGGTACACAAGCATCTTTCTAAGCTTTTCCCATACACCGCCTTCAAGATTCCTTTTTAAAATAATTAATTTCTTTTCTTCGTATTAACATTTTAGATATCCCGAAAGCAATTGTAAAGTTGCTTGAAAATGAAATAAACACTAAACACTTTACTTGAATAATTTGTATACAAAATAAAAAATTAATGTTTTGTTTTGTTTTGTCGGTTTGTTTTTTTGTTTGTTTGTTTTTGTTTTTTTTTTGTTTTCTAATAAACGGTTGTTCGTAGAGCACGGTTTGGAAGAAAATGACATCGTTTGGAAAGCCATGTCACTGTTCTTGAAGACTTTTTCTCGGTGGAAAAAAGCGCCCTTCTGTCTAATGGCTCCATCATGTATGCCCACGCAGTCAAAGGCCTCTTGGCTTTTGCCTATGAGAGGAGGGCTTCGAGACAGAAGCTTACATACATGTAAGATTGGCCTTTGCTGACCTAAAAAAAAACCGTGGTCCGTATTGGACCCTCAATGGAGAAGTCTATCTTGCAATATTAAAGGACCCGCTTTGTCATATTTTGTCCCCAGTCTTAAGTAAGAATATGTTGCGGATTCGGCGCTAGCAAATCGACAATTTTGACATTTCTTGGCACAGGATGGTGCTTCTGCTCACGTTACAAGAATTGGACAGCTCGTTTAGAACAGTTATTTGGAAACAGAGTAAGTGTCCTTAAAGTATGAAGTAAAATGGCCCCAAGATCACCAGACTTTGATATCCCCCCCCCATACTACTTTTTATTTCTTGTTTTGGTTTAATTTGAGTCTCGCATGTTCAACACTCCCCAGCAAGTCGGGATGACTTCAACATGCAATAGCCCAAGCAGGACCGACAGATAATTTGGCGGGCATTTGCAAAGATGCTAGACATGGGGGTTGGGGCAAATGTTAAGGACTAACAAATTTGAAGCTTCCAAGTAGATTAACTTCCTTTACTTCTGCATTTTTTTTTTCCACTTTTTAAAAATCACGAGCGACCCCTGGCTTGGATTTAGAGGAAATGCCCTTAAACTAAAAAAATACAATATGTTACCTCCCTGTTTGCGGTGATCGTCGGGTGTGTGAAAATTTTTCGAAACACGTAAGGCCTATCATACATACAGATTAACTTACCGTAGAGATAAAAGTTCATTTACACACTTAATTGTGTATAAGGTCTTGCACCCTCCCTTTATTGTCTGGGGGGGGGGTGTCCACGTGACCCCCCCCCCTGAAAAAAAACAAAAAACACTTTGCCCGGTGATTTTTTTAACCACAAACTCTGGTCTTTGATGGGGGTACATCAATCACACGACCACCTAACAGGAAAATGAAAATCGGTTGGCCGATTCAAAATGGCGGTTCAAAACCGATTTTTACAACACACACCCAATTCTCCCACCAAAAAAAAACAAATGACAAACCAATTTCCCTAAGTACTTTTTTACAATAAAATTTGGGTTATAACAGGAGAACATAAATACATTTGCATTGCTGAAATCAAAATTTTAACAATTTACTCCAGTTCGATTTAAGGGGCAAAAAAAAAATGAATAGCACTACCAAAATGCTTTTAAATTATGCTAATTAGCATAATAACGCCATTGGCGGTTTGATTTTTTTCACCTAAATATGCGCAACTAATATTTAGGCCATTACATAAAATTTTGGGCCAAAGTAATTTAGCGTAAAAAAATGGGGTACGAAAAAAAAATGTTGGGTCCACATGGAACCCCCCCCCCCCCCCCCACACACTTAAGTGTTAACACAATCCCCGCACTTTGGGCTATTTCTAGCCGAGATTCGCTTCAGCGGTTCAATTGTTTTAGCGCAGTGAAGTTGAACCATTACTCAAAACTAGCGAGACAGCAATTCTGACCGCAGGGTGTCCTAGGGTGTCCTAGCCAGAGTGTATCGCCTCGAGGCCGTTTTTCAATGAAACTGCAACCCGATATCAACTCGTCTGCGCACACATGTGTGCCGACGGGAGGTCAGTAATTGCCAATCTTTATCCCTAAGTCCCTGGTGTGTGAGGCCCATGAATTTGCCTAGCACGGGTCCAGGGAAAGGGTATATAGTATGCACGATAAACAATAAAGGTGTATCGTTATGACTGCTCACTGCGTGCAATACCTTGTTCAGTGGTGGGCATTTCATCTGTATTGCAACTGTCCGTTGAACAGTAACACTTTTGTCCTTGAATATTTTCGTCCGCGCCAACAAGTCTTGCCAACGTGAACACCGTACTCAGAATATCGCCAGGAATATCAGTTGCTGTGTAACAGCCATCAAGTGGAACTGCGTTTCCCTCAAAGACCTCGCATGATCTATATGTTCCACTGGCTGTTTGAGGGTCAACTGTTTTAAAAAAAAATTAAAAAAGAGGAGAAATGGTTAAAAAGAGAATGGTGAAAGAGAACGAAGAATATAGCTCAGTATGAGTGTCTTAAGATTAATATCGCTCGTTTTTAATGAAACATGCATGATTGCTACTCGTTTATGTACAAAATGGCAGTATAAGATCAAATCCTATCAATAGGGCGTGTGTGGACCAATGTTTGTTGTTTTGCCTTTCCCAGTGCTGAGCAAAACGACTTCCATGAGTCTGAAACCTCTCGAAACTGTGGATTCAGGGTTAAAACCCAAACTGAAATCGTAATTTTATAAAGTTTCACAGAATCTGGTGACGAGGTTGATTTGCATTCTTTGAAATAGTTTCTATATGACACAAAAATGGTCCAGAATATTAAGTTTTTTAAATTTCTTTGGTTGCAATGTGCAATTGAGAACTAATTTTTCAAACACTTTGGTCTAGGGGGTGTATCAACAGGTTATTTCATGACATCGTTGCATACGGAGCCAAAGCTGTCAAAGGTAGGTACCCAGGCGTAACCATAATATTGAGGAAAAACTTGATGGAAAACAGGTATTGCACAAAACGATTCTATAAGCTAATCCGACAAAAAGAGAACAAGTATGCAACACTTACTATTTTCTAGAATTCATATTGCTATCCACCCTGCCATCTCAAACAGGAAACTGGTGCTTTTGCAACAGTGCCTTTTGCGATAATAGAGTTTGTATAATAGCCCTTATATTTCGAAGGAATATTGTTAAGTTTTTCGCGCATGTGTTGTGTGTAGGTGTGGGGGGTGGTGTGTGTTGTATGTGTGTGTGTGGTGTTGTGTGTACTTACAAGAGATACATTGGGGAGTATTGTTAAGTATAATAAAGAGACATTTGTGGAGTATTTTGTACATGTGGGTTGTATTTTTCTTCATGTGGGCGTATTTTTACTAGCGTTACTACGTTACGAATGTCCTAACGGAATAAACTGTAATTAGTATTGAGGTTATTCGGAAACGTAAAAGAGATAGAAAAGAGGATTGTTCTGTTTAGTTTTTTGTTAGTAAAACTATAAGGACTGCGGCGCAATTCTCTTGGCTAAAAATGAGAAAAACTAGCAAAACAAAATGGGAAAAAAAAAATGAAAATGAAAAAATGTCTAAAAACGACTTGTTAAAGAGAAAAATCTAAAACTATATAGTTTGAATTCGTCCTATTAGTTTTGAAAAAGTGTATTTTTCTGAAAAAAATGTCTAAAAAGTGTTTAAGAAGATTTTTCAGTTAAAACTCCACAAGGTAGCCTTGTGAGGATATGTGTGTGGTGTGTGCTGTTGCGTAGAATAACATTTGAATAATGGATTGGTACAAATAGCTTTGGTTCTCCTCCTTCAAGTGATACCAAATGGATACCAACATGCATACACTGTTAAACGGTTCATTACAAAACGTCGTTTTAAAACTGCAGCTGGGACTCCAGCGGTTTAAAAACGACGTTTTTTACGGTATTTTGTACGTTTCAAATCTCAGATTACAGTTATTTGCACGTTTCAAATAACAGTAAAACGAGGTTTTTATTACATTTTAACAGTAGATTACGTTACGTCAGAATAACGGGCAAGTTTCGCATTGCAGCGCAGAGCAAAACTGAACAGGTTCATGAGACGCACCGTGTAAGAATATAAAAAAAAATCACCAGAAAAATTAAGAATTGAGATTTTCATATGGAAAACGACTGTTGCATATACGAAACGTTTTTAGTGCCATACTTATGTTTTTGGAGAAAGTAAAATATTGCCAAATATTAGTTTTCCACCTCTAATCCATATTATTCTATCTACTGCCTTGACTTATGGCTTCATAGAGACGTCATTATTGAAATGTTGTACTTATTTTGGTACCGATGGAAAGAACAAACTCTAGCTATCCGTTGGTATCAATTATAGATGGTAATAAGAAAATTCAAAGGGGTGGTAACCATTAGCATAGACTAGTGGGTACCTTTCTCATTTTGGTTTTGGAATGATGGACTTTAAATGTAAAACTAACCAAAGAAGAGGAACGTCGGTAAATGTAACCGATCGGTTTGGTTTTATAAGCATACTTAATTTGGTCGGGTTAATCAAGTGACATCACTTGAATACTACACACCGCCCCACTTGACCCTCTCCAACTTGACATGGTTCTTTTCATATTTTGCTTGCTCGAAGTTACACACTCATCATTTAAAGAAATCCTCTACAACCAGCGAATTGCAAATGAAAGCATTCAAATGCGACACTAACTTATTTACATTAACACGAATAATAACGAAAATGTGATTTTTTTTTGCCAGTATATGTTGTCACAAATAAAGAAAACTCAAAGAGAAATGGTTAATTATCTGTTCTTTATGAGGAATGGTTATGTTCCTTCCTCCTATCAATTCAGATTCTATTTTTCTTGCACTATGCCCATCGGTTATACACTCGAATTGGCCGCAAAGAAACATTTGCTTTCCTTTTAATGATACTTCCCAAATAAATAAATAATTTTTTTTACTTTTTTTAAAAAAAAATACCTATAACCTAACTGTATCGGCGTTCAAATTTCTTAGAAATAAACGCACATATATTAATAACACTTAAACATTAAAACTTTACAAACGAAATCATAAAAATGTATCTAAAAAGATAAGTTTCCCAACTCCAAACGTATGTGCCGATGCAGGAAGGTATTTATGCCCTAACCACTGAATTATTGACTCTTTCTCTCTCTCTCTCTCTCTCACACACACACACACACACACACACACACACACATACACGAGCGCGAACACACACAAGTTACTCTTGAGATATTCCAATTCCAGGGAAATTCTTTTCAATGCAATTATACACATGTGTAACAAACAGTTTTCAGGATACTCGCCCTAACATGTTTGCAATGGTTGGAACATGGAATCCATTATCAATGGCCACGCGTTCAAATCCTCGCAACCACCACTTCGCTGTTTTTTGGCAGTTTTGTGTCTGTGTTTTTCCTCAATCTGGCATATCATGTGACAAAGTAAGGATGTCGCATTTCTCTGCAAGTAATTCATGGGTTTTCTTTCATGGATTGTCGTTTTCTTTTTACAGTTTATATACGTATCGGAATAAAACAAAACTCACCATAAATCATAGACGAGATAAGGAAAATTGTCAAGAAAAATATCTGACCGATGCTATTCCTGAGATAATCTGTAAGTGTTGAAAATTAACACCAATCATGAATATAACACAATTTAAATAAGATAAAATTACAACACTAACATTATCATTTTAGTACAAATTGGTTCGATCAACATAGAGGCTCTTTGATGTATTTATTTGAAGGTATGATATCATCGCACCATTGCTCTCTAATCAACTATCAAGTATGAGTTGGTAGAGAGCGATAGATATCATCTATAGGTGTTAGGTCCGAAGGCTGACCATCGCTTTCCTAGCGGATAGCATCAGAACAGTATATTAACATATGCAATTTATATAAATTGTATATGTAAATATAATATATACAATTTATATCAATTTATATATATGTAAATATACCCTAGCGGATAGCATCAGAACGGTATATTTACATATACAACTTATATAAATTGTATGTAAAATTGTATATACAATTTATATACAATTTAAATAAATTTTTATATGTAAATATACAATTTATATAAAGTGTATATGTAAATATACCGTTCTGATGCTATCCTCTAGGAAAGCGATGGACACCCTTCGGGCCTAACACCTATAGATGATATCTATCGCTCCTCTACCAACCCAGACTTGATAAGTTTTTGATAGCTCAGTTGGTTAGAGCGCAGTGCTAGTAATACGGAGGTCGCCGGTTCGAATCCGGCCAAGTGCACATGGGTTGTTTTTTTTTTCAACACTTGTGTGTGCTGGCAATCTCCAGGGAAAGATTAATAAATACTCATCCTTGTCTTCCTGGAGAACTGAGTCGTTACATTTTCAATGTACAGTCTGGTTGTCATCATCATGTGACAGTGAAAATCATTATAGAATTGAATATGATCGACTATCAGGAATCCGTTTTTGTGTGATGCTTAATCCCAACATTCACTTCCAACATCAAAATCAGTAGGTGAGAGGATGTATTCCCCGTATGGGTAATGCATCCTCTCACCACCAGAATCCTTCATCAACAACAATCATTCCCCAAGCACAGGAACATAACACAAATTATGTGCAAAATCAAAACAGTTCAAGACATGTACCAGTACATTGAAATCCCTTCAGCATGCCTTCAACAAACAACCTAGGGCTCTTGGAAGTTTTTTAGACTTTTCATTATTGATGAGATATCCATGCATAAGAGGATTTGCACATTGTCTATACCCATCATGCCCCCCCCCGGATGCGCCACAACATCTATAAATGTACACGTAGCCCCCTTCATCTGGCCAGACGCAACACATGGCATCTATCGCTAGTTCCGAAAAACTCTGGTGTTTAACATCTATGGAAGTTGCTTCCGGGTATAAAGTTGTACCAGCACGTCAACTAAATTACCACGCGTGGTGTTCCATCGACGATTAACCCATGGACAAACATTGTATATGTACTACATTATCATGATTATAGCAGTCTAATACCCTACATACTGTGTGCTGCATGGACCCGTTCATGATGGGGACAAATCGATTTAAAACCCGTAACACATAACTCCGTAAAACTTACAGAAGATATGGTATCATGATCAGTACTCAACAGCCATTTCACTTGCGTCTAAATATAAGTTTCATCTTTGTTTTTCACAGCGAAGGTCATAGTGTGCGATATAGGCTCAATAGCCCAGTGCAAGATCCTAAATGGGAAACCATTGAAGCAATCACGCCCGTCATAAGAAAAACAAGGTTACACTAAAGGAATTCGCGTACAACACCACACCCGTTGGGCAGCGATCACTAAAGAATTTTTGGTTGTCATTTTATTTGGATACATGTTTTCTTTGTGGTCCCTGCTGTTGATGTACGAACATGAAATGACATTGTCAAATTCTGTAGCAGTATATATTTACTTACGTTTTATACGGTTCCAGGAGATATGGTCGCTCAAAGTGAAGCATTGTATGCGCACTTGCTAAAAAAAATGTATTTTGCGATTTCTATACTTCGTTGTACCGGGGGGGGGGTGGCAGTTGTATTCAAGGTGGATATGATGCGTGAACACGGACTTCCCGAAATGACCGTAAACGAGTATTTCCACCCTCGACTAAAACCTATACCCTAAACAAGCAATTTTTGTCTTTTTTGCTGACAATACACAAGGTCTTTTTATCGGTTTTTTTGCTACTTTAAACAAGCAAGCAATGCATTGTGTTGGATAACATACCCTTATATCTGGCTTTGCCTCAGGGTGCTTACTTACTTCCAAATTACATATTTTTTAATGATTTTTGATCTCGCGGACTTCACAATTTCAAGGTTACGAAAAAAACATATTACCCGTTTTTCCATATTTTTTTGCTTTTTTTGGACACCAATCAATTTACGCGCGTACTCGCCTGTTGGAAAAAAGAGCCCCTTTTTACTTGTTTTCTTGTTCACGGCATCATATTCCACCTTGAATCAGTGGCCCCCCGGGTTGATGTGTAAAAAAACCAAATCAAGGTTTTCTTTAATAACAATTTATGAGTAAAAAACTTTGCTATATTTTTAAAGCTAAAATAATATGATACTTACTTACACATTTTTGGTGTCATTAAGATCGGTTATCGAACCACCAGTGCCGCCTTGCTTTCGCGATTCCCCTTTCATCACTCCTATTTTATACTGACCTCAGAATGACTTTTGAACCTTGCAATTGACACTTCACCTTTTATACGGTGGTCCCAGTTTGCTTGCCCTGGACCCAGTTTAGTACGGTAATGGACTTGAACTTTCAATTAAATAAAGCATTTATAGCAACTTTTTGAAGAGCGCCCTCAATTTTTCAAAAATGTGAAATTCTTACACGGTTGCATTGGTAAGGGCAGGTAAACTATAGATTATTTGACATTTTGTTTTATGTTGTGGCGCCCCCTTTTGGTGAAAGTGAGAAACTGTCAGGAAAACCCTATCCTTCCAGGGAATTTCGTTTTTCTGCTCTAAAACTTTGGTTTCAAATTAAATAATACCAACATTCATATTAAGCATGCTTGCAATTCTACCAGTTGCATATTGTAACCGATTAGATCAAGAAAGG
>JAMKCH010033511.1:0-20793 GCA_023653785.1 Ophioderma brevispina
CTAAAATCTTGATCCATCAGCACGTTGCATCACCCTCAAGTTGTGTCCCCTAGTCTTGAAGGTTGTTGATACCTAAGAAAAGATGATGCACTTTCAAAGTTTCACAAAGTTGTATGTGGCTAGTCTGCTGATGTTACATTCCAAAAATAACCAATATATGACGACGGCCCACACACACATATGTCGTATTACATTTGAGTTTTTGGCAAAGTTTCGCTCAATTACTTGTCAAGTTCTAACAATCACAAAGTTATTTCAAAGGCTGACATAGATTATATTAGGTTATAAGTATAGATTGTTGTATTTTTCCTAATCAACATCCTGTTGCATTTTAACATCAGCCATTCAATTGTGTTTTGATAGTGCTCTTTCTGTTGATCCCAAAATAAACATTTTTCACATACAGATCTATTGATGTCTTTATCTATGTGATTGAAATTTGAAATATAAGGTGTTAGGTGATTGTTGTAATAATGCGTCATATTCTGCAATATACATTATTTTTGTTTTCACATACAGATTTATAACGAATTACTGCAGTTTTAGGTTTCAATGATATTTTAAACTTCAAAATGGGTTACTTGAAAACAGTAAAGTAGTCACCGGAGTTGGCCGATTTTTAAAACGGCAAAAATGGCTGCCCGTATTGTGAATGCGCGAAAATGCGAGTGATTTTTGAAAGTAAAAATCGCGAAAATGCGTTACCTAATGTTTGCCCCTGCTTAGTCAAACAGGAACAAGAATAAGTCTTTGCAAAAACAGTGCTCAAACTTCCAAAAGTTGAACCAGTCCGATTTTCTTACTGTTATCTCGGCTGAAAAATGTCAAGAAGACCTCATATCACACCTTGTTATTTTTCCCTTCTTCCGAAATATAAATATCTGACATCAGATGTAGATGGCACTGCCGCGGGCCGAGGACGTTTGCATTACATCCCCGAGTTAATTTACTTCAGCACGTGGGGAATCCCAGGGGCATGGGTGTGAATGCCCGGCCCCGGATGACGTGACAGGGTTTCCACTCTTGCCCACCTGTGAAGTAGTGTCCAGTTATGAAGTGTTCTTTCATCTTGCCGCTTTTATGTGTACGTCAATTGGCTTCCACCCCGGCCAAAGTCCGAATTTGTTTAATTCGAAGAGATTATCCCCATGAATAAACCAATTATGAACAAACGACCGGAGACCAGATAGCACTTTGGTGCATGCGTCAAATTACTGTTAATGCACCCACAAGCGCAAACAATACCATATCAGAGCTTCACAATGGAAACATAGGTCGGGTCATCGTGTTCCCGAAATGTATTCAAGGTTAGAGGTAGGGTTCTACGCTAGGATTTATAAATAAATTTGGGATCCAATATTTGACTTATTGGAAGCTTTGTGGGTCATCAATTTTCGCCGACGTTTGCATAATAATGATTTACTTATCAGTTTGTGTTTTTACTATACAAATTAACATAAACAAAAGATGTTTTTTTACAAAATCGTGAAAATTTGCGATGGACCAAACCAAAATCGTGATTAACCAAAAATTAAAGCTAGATGTTCTTTTTATGCTTCCTTAACAGTACAGACATGAAAACATCCCCGTATTTATATTGAATCACACTTTTTCTCGGAAAATATGGACAGATGTGATGTGGGGGTGCCGATATTTAATTTTGTACCAGTTTTAATCCAGGATAGCTGACATGAATAGCTTCGCCGTCCAACGATGCCATATAACGGGTTTAATCTAGCACTTTGCATTACGAACAGCCAACAGCACTGACGGGCTACAGGCTGCAGATACAGCCAATGCATATATTGACTACAGGAAAGAAGCGTTGAAGTGCAGATTTGACGAAATGTTAAGATAACGGTAATTATCGATTGAACTGGTGCCCCCCCCCCCATTTTTTTTTTTTTTTTCATCATTGTGTCAAATAACTAATAGGGAAGGCAAGGATTTCTGGCGAATCAATGAAGTTTTAAAAATAAGAGACTTTTTCCCACTTCTGCACAGAACTAGAATTCTTGGTGAGATCTAATAAAATAGGGAAGCGGTCCCAAATAGGTTCGTCAGATTATTGGTTATGGCCGAAGTGGACCCTGAATGCCTGACATCACATCTGCTTATATTCAAGACCTCTTATACTCATGTAAGCATACTATCGTCTTTCTACCTCCGTGGCTGTGAGTCAGCACGAGATTGGAGGTCGCAAGAGTAAATCCACTTGCGCCGCTGAAGCGGGATCTTGCGCGAAGACGGCATTTCTTGAGGCGGGCGTAATGTTATGACATCACTGCACAAGATGGTAGAGGACACAGCACTAAAAGTCACTGAACTGGTCCATCACTCCACTAAAAAGCTCCTAGGACAAACTTTTTTTTACCCAAAAGTGCAACCAAAAATTTGACACATAGAGAGACACAAATCATGCTGCCCATAAGTTCTTTCCAATTTCCTTGGATGGACGAAACTAAAATACAATTGCACTCAGAGGTTCTTGCTTTGTTGTTTTTGAAGGAGAAATTGCACCAAATTGAAGTTTCAAGACTGCCCAATTATAACCATGCCTTACAGGCCCCTAGATTAGGGGCACTTACCAGAGGGGTTGTTATTGTAGTCAATCCCACAATGCACCAGTTTTGGAAATTACGACCTCAATAGGGTCTTGTGATCCCACAAATATCCTCTTCTTATCGCATGATCATGCCCACAAAGTAGGTGATGGTTTCTGAACTTTTTGGAACACTGTTATCCTAAGTACTGACATGCGTTTGTACAGTACAGTATAGGTACATTGACCAATGCATTATGGGAGTGCTTCAAAACAACCCTCTGGGGCAATACACATATTGAGATACTACCTTGACACCATTGTAGGACAAGCAAAATGGCGGGGACGGAGGGGGGGGGGTGGTTACGTATCGGCAGGTTTTAGCCACGGCGGGAAGGAAGAGGGGCCTAATCTTATGCGGGCTCATAAATCCACCGCGGTACTGGTCTAAGTAGGCGTCTGTAATCTTCTCTAGGGGTTCCACATCATAGCGGGGATAAGTGTGAACTGTATTAGGTCCATGAACTCTATGCCAACCTATTAGATGGAATAAAAAAATATTTTGTTAGCTATCAGTATGTATAATTATTCTACAAACACATATACCGCCAGAGGAGTTAGCTCACTTCCTAGAACGTGCTATGGCTATTTCCTGGGACTCTAATGCCACTAAGTTTAGCAAGAAAGATTGGCCTTGCCGTGAATGCAGCCAGACTGATGTTGTGGCAGACCAGATGAGATCAGGTTCAGTTTCATTGAAAAACAGCCTAGAGGTGAAAAATTATGTCTGAAAATCAAGGGCAGTTCCGGCCAGAATTGCTATGTCTCTAGCTGTTAGCAATTATGGTTTCAGCTTCACTTGTGCTAAACAATGAAAACAATGAAGCCAATCTGGGCTAGAAGTGGCCCAAAGTCCTGGAAGGTTTGTTTTTAAAGCCTGTGTGTAACAATATGTAACTGTTACAATAAATCCACTGCATGGGAGTCTTTCCGAGTAGGGCACTCCAAGTGTGTACTTGAGGATAGCTTATTTGCATAGGCATATGACAAAATAGCCTATTTCGCATGAGTATAAATGGTGTATCGATCAGAAACTGCATATTCATAGGTATCATGTTAAAAGTGTGTTTCGATCGTCTTTGGAACCCCCCTGGATTTACCGGAAGTAGATCGATTTTGATACACAGAGGAAAGGCAGTATCTTTCTCATTGTCGTACTGGGAAAAAATTTGAGCACTCGAATCCATGTCTGTTCCCAAGATATAAACAAAAAACCGCCCGTTTTAGTGGTTAACCATCACATATAGCCACAGTATTGAAAGGCTTTGCAACATGCACTATTGAGGGTCTACCATCAAACCGGCAAGTTAAGTTGTTTACCACAGATACTCGATGGGGTTGTATGTTGCATAGGGCCAGGCTCTCAATTAAAAGTATAGAACATGATACGCATAATTCGGAACAAGCACCCTTAACTCAGTATGCATTGGCTTATGCATTGGCTCTCTAAACAATTACTGATGACCTACCATTACTGTGGCTCAGGTATGAGTGGAACCATCTAAATTAAGGACTTACTTATCTTTTGATCTCAGTATTCAAAGTTAATTGTGCACATTACAATGGTTTGATGTTCATAATTGTGCAAGTTTCAAGGCTGACGTGCGTCTTTCAAGTTTAGGCACCTCATCTACAAATGCATTCGAAGTCCACATCAAAGTTCCATTCTTTGGCCCTCCCACTTTCCAGGTCTAGATAAAACTTGTGTCTAATTTCCAGGTTTTCAGTTGTGCGGGAACGGGAATTCTCATTATCAAATGCACCTGATGTAATAGCAACGATATCCAGCCCGATGCTGACAAGCTAAATGCCATCTACACCGGACCATGCCCTTAAGCCCAACAGGTTAGGGCCGAATGCTTACTCGTTTGAAAGCTCTCTGGTCAGCAACTGACGCTTGATTCTACAGAGGGCATCTGTCATGAGGGTTAATCAAAGGCTAGGTCTATCAGGACCCAGTTACCTCCCTCTAACCTTAGTTCAGACTAGAATTCCACACTGGACCATGCCATAAAGCAACAGGAATAGTGGCCGAACTCTTTAACTGCATTGAAAGCTCTCTGCGTCAGCAAATAGACGCTGATGTTCTACTCGGGTTCATGCAGGGTTATCATAGGCCTGTTTATCCGGACCGATTCCTCCCTCTAACATTAGTTCAGACTAGACTTCACACTGGACCCTGCCCTAATAGCAGACAAGAATATGGACGAAATGCTGCCCTCTTGTGACGCTATTTGCGTTAGCAATGGACGCTTGATTCTACTGAGGGCTTAATGAGGGTTATCATAGGCTGTCTATCAGACCCAAGTCCTCCTCTAGATTGGTTAAGACGAGACTCACACTGCAAGGAGGAGAAACAAAACATAAGGGGGTTGTGAGAATATTTACCATGAATATCATAAAAAAAACATATTCTACTCCTTAATTATCGCTCAATTCCAGAACTCTATAGGGCCCAGTCAGAGATTTTCTGAACAAACGTTTGCTTAATGCTCTACAAAAATGTTCATCATATATAGCTAATTGCTTTTTTCATAAAATATTTTGTTACAAATCACTCTTTGCTATCCCTAACATTCCTCACAGTTTCAGTATTCACGCATTAGTTGCCATAATTCGAACAGCCTTTGCTGGCTATAAAGAAAACAAGAGTCCCATCTTTGATGATTCTTCCTTTATGTTGAATATCATCTTGGTTTTATTATCACCAATTTCAGCGTTTCTCATTTTTCATTGATATGGTACATTTATTTTGTTTAACAAATATTCTAACCGTGGCCTTTACTACATATGGATACAAAGATCCAGGTCGTTTTTTTGCCTTTACAGAAATTGACGAATTGAAGGAAATTGGTTGAATATGTCGTGAGACCATAATCCCATATTTTGTCATTTATATTTTATTCAGGTATACGCATCATGGGCTTACTATAATAATCCTGCTATTGTGAAAGCATCCAATCAATTTGGCAAAAGTTGAAATAAAAGGGAGGGGCAAGAGTTTAGGAACTTTCGGAAGGTTTGTAAATGGCATCCTAGATATCTCATTTGATCCTCATTAATCATTGAAAACTGCATGAGCGAATGAGAAACTATCATTTTACTCAATTATTCGTGGAAGTTTAATTATCAGTCTCACTTGATCCATGCACTCAAGTACAGAATGTAGTCGAGACGCTCAGACGGGAGATAACGAGATGAGATTGTGGTCTCTCTCCATTCAGAACTCATGTGCAATATTGAACAAATCTAAACATTCATGTTCATCTGACAGACATGGGCGCAAGATCATTTATTGGTCTATCAATGACGTATATTGGAGAATTAATTATTCGTGCGCAATGATCGCAAGGCATTCAGGGACAAGCTTAAATCATCCTCTGGCTCCATTCCATACCTGAAAGCCTCTTTGAGTCTCTCTAATGCTAGGATGAGTAGCTTGGTGTCATGTTTGTATGACAGAGGAGGAAACGGAATGGGAGAGAAGTGACGACTCTAACCAATGGACAGTGGTGGTGTAGGGACAATCTACAAGAAATGCTCGATCACATACCTGTAAGCCTCTTTGAGTCTCTCTAAGGCTAGGATGAGTAGCTTGGTGTCATGTTTGTATGACAGAGGAGGAAACGGAATGGGAGAGAAGCGACGACTCTCCAACCAATGGACAGTTGTGGTGTAGATGGCTACGGCCTCCTCTGCTGTGATATATGGACCATCCTGTAAAAAATAATAAGTTTGGTGAAAATTTCTAGACTGATCAATCTATGAAGTGGGCTGAGGTCATCTGTGCTTAAATTCAGTTTGGCTTATCATGTTCTATATTGATTAGGGTTTCAACCATGATGCAGAGGGTTCATCAGGAATTAGCAATGATGCACCCATGTGTCTGCATATTTTTATCTTGCAAAGAGCATTTCAAGATGCCCAAGCGTGCTAAAATGTCCTAAAATCAAACCTGCAATCCAGTTTTGATTCCTGGTCAAGCTCCTGGTTTGACTCTGGTTATCGTCATGATTTTTTTCATATCTTTGCTATCACGGGGAAAGGTTAGTTACTGCTTAGGAGGTACTTTATCGTGTTTAAATTGTAGCCATAATATTTTATCTTGAATTTTCAAATGTTTAATTTCTCAAAATATTTAGCTGAGTTAATATTTATTATTGGGAATAAAAGGTTGGATATTAAGTTGTTTTCCTCAAATTTACGTGCATAGACATAGACAAAGGTAAACTTATTACTTTTTAGCAGTTCATAATCTCAATTTGTTGCAGAGCTCATATATGAGTCAAACTTATAGTTGTGCAATTATTTTTGTCACTGTAAGCACTCTTTAACCTCATGATCATTTGGTTATGAACTGTAGATTTTTTGCCTTATGTTGATATTTCCAGTAATCCTCCCCTGTATAACAGGATCTTTCCCCTTTTTCACACCTTCAAGTAGTTATGCTGCCTCTCTTGTTCTGCCTTGAGATACAGCCGAGTCAGTCTGCCCAGATTCTTCTTGCACACTGTCTTGTCAACGGTGGCGCCACGTCTGATACGTTCACGATTGTAGTGAGCGGTGTTTGTCCACCAGTCTGCTTTGGACTTGACATATCGAAGAATCATGTTCTCTATGGGCGTGGGTAGCCCTGGAACCTGGATAAGATATTAAAATTAGACATTTACATATCCTTAAAGCATGTTTCTTTATGATCAATGGATAGCCCTGAATCTGATAAGATATTGAAATGGACGTTTGACATAGCTAAGAATCATGTTCTCTATGGGCCACAGCTGTTTGAAAGTCATTTAATTATATCAAAATTAGAATAAAACAAAAATAATCCAACGGGCGACACACTTTTGACAACTATTTGGAGTTTGTAAAATACCAATGACCTCATCCTCTTTAAATTTTTACAAATTTCAATTGCGTGGCAAATATGATTTTATTCTTAAAATCTATTTTCACCGTCTATCTATGGAGAACGGGCATATAGAGTGCGCTATAACACAAATCACGACCTATGTAGGCCTATATGCAAGATTCCCACAATGTAATTTTTCTGATTTTTTGGGAGATAATAAAGCTCTTGCATGTCCAGCTTATATGAGTTGTCAAAATTGTGTTGCTGCGGTTTAAATTACTCTAAAAAGTAAAGATGATTTGCACATAGTCAAACATCTGTGGGGCTTGGGTAACTCTGGAACCTGGATAAGGCATCAAACCAATAGTATGAAAGACACCGACATATCTAAAAAGCATGTTTCGCAATGGGTGTGGGTAAACCTGGAACTGGATATGTGAAATGACTAGTATGATGTCCAGTATTGACATGTCTCACTGCTTTTTGCCTGTCAAAACTTGAGTTAAAAACAATTTGGCCCTGTATTCCAGAAACTTGTTAGCTAAACGCGATTTTTAGCTTAAAATCGCCGTAATTTAAAATTGCTTTAAGCAAACGCGTTTAAAATATTTTAACCATTTGCCTCTTACTTAAACAGAAGTGTTTAAACACGAGTAACATCGTTGTTTATTTAAAGACGCTAACTTCAAGTGTATAAAAGGCCATATGTCTTTTCATGGTTGAGCGCACAAAAAGTGTATTATGTTATGGCTTTCCATAGCGTTTAAACGCAGGTGCTACACCACCTGGGCGAGAAGGTGTGGCACCATTGCTTTTGTCAATTGGAGTGTGCAATGAAACCATGCAGTTGGCGAAAACAACACACTAAAAACCCTTCTTAAACTAGCCCTGTACCTAGTTTAAATTTTCGATACATGTTTGGGCGAGTTAAAATTGCGTTTAACTTTAAACTCCTTTCTGAAATTGACGTTTACTTAACCACAAGTTTTATCTCACATTAAACGTTTGTTTAGCTTAAAATCGCGCTAAACACCTTTTTGGAATACGGGGCCATTAATGTTTTATAAAATCATTTAACTGAGGCCTGATTCCTTTTCCAATGTTTACCTGAAAATATATGCAATTTCCCTTCTGAGAGTGGAATGCCCCAATACTATTTAGCACCCCTAAAAAAGAGAAAATGGTTCAACCAGTGACCCCAGGTTACACCCTAGCTGTCGGCCATTACTCTTCCCCAATCCGTTTTGCTCAGAGCTCACACGACGCAGGCACATATCATCATGGGTGTGCGGGCCTGGAAGCGGGAGTCACACCATTGGAAAGGAAATCAGGCCTCAGTTATATGATTTAGCAAACATAAAAAAAAAAGTTTTTTAACTAAATCATACACTGAGCTGATTCCTTTACAACCAATGTTGACTGAATATATGCATGAACCCCCGTTGACTGTAATAATTTCAATCAACACCAGACTAGCACTCTCAGTCGGAGGTGGACATGATATTTCGGAGAGCATGCCATAGGAATGCAGTCAAATTAGACCAAAAACGCCAGAGCCGAAAAACACTTGATCTAGATTCATAAAAGGCAGGAAGCCAATAACTCACCTAGATACTGGAGTACACCAGGGGTGGGTAAAAGGACCGTAGGACTTTAAAATGTGGATTAAAAAGACCGGGCCAAAGTTTTTTGGGAGGAGAGCCAGAGCGGCGGAATCCAGCCAGAGAAAACCCAAGCCTAAGGGAAGAGGCGAGGGAAGAGCTCCGACAGAGACTGGAGTGCGGACGTAGGCCCTGGACCAAAGGGCCCGAAGCACCCAGCGGCAAAGGCGGAGAACAAGGCCTCACAGCCTTGAGAACAACTGAGGATCTGGGAGGGAACAAGAGAAGCGCAGAACCGCGGGACCCCACAGTAAAGACGCGGGGCAAAGAAGCCTAACCCTAAAAAACGGAAGGAGGGGCCCCCTAGAGAGGGGGTCGGATCAGAACACCACGCAAGAACCCCACGGGAGAGAGGACCGGGGGAGATTACAGGTGAGAGACAATGAAGCTAAAGGCCCCAGCCCCGTGGAGGGCTGAGAGATAAGTCCGACCCTGACCCGGAGGAAGAAACTACAAGGAGAAGGAAATCTCCGAGCTAATCCAGTCGGGAAAGGGACCCGAAAGAGTAATAAAGGCGAGTGCTAGAGCGACGCCGCCCCCAAAGGACGATTGGGGCTTCGCCAAGAAACTCGCGATTAGACACTAAGAACCCAAGGGAACTAGCTTCAGGTAAGAAAAACGGACGCCCTTGCAGAGTACTGGAACGACCAACGTCACCGAAAGGACGAACCAAACAATCCAGGCTGGGTGGCGAGCTAGTCGACCGAAAATCCAGACAACGGAAGTCGGAGACAGCTAACAAAAGCCTCCAAATAAGCGAAAAGTCCCACCTTAGACTGTCCACAGCCAGGAGCTGGAGGGACGATTCAGGCCTCCACTCGGAGGCAGACCCCTCGCCAATACAGGGTAGCCGCGGCTGGCACCAGAACCGCGGCAAACCGAAGAAAAGCAGTCAAAGGCTAGATTAATGATAACAAGCACTCCCCCAGATCGGGCCAGATGGTGCAGACTTGGGTAGACCCGAGAGAAACCGCCGAGACCTACAGCAGCCCCAAGGGGATGCCCGAGAAGAGCCAAGGCGGCGCGAATCCCCGAAACGGAGACAGGTCGCGGCGCCGTGCGTTGAAAGTCAACACCAGGAAGGAGGACAAAACCAACACCCGAGCAACAGCCCCCGTAGAGGGACCAGTCGCTGTGGTTAGCCCGGAAAAATCAACTGCCAACGACAGCGGAATAAACGGTCACCATGCAGCGCACCCCTGACGGGAAGGGGGAAGGAGGCGCGGCAAAGAGGAGAGTGAAACATCAACCCAAGCCAATCAACTCCGAGAGGTGAGACCCTATAAAAGGGAGGAGTACTCCGCCGCCGAAGGCGGGGAGGAAGTCCCGGGGGAGGAGCCCCTAGAAGTCCAGGCACCACGAGCTATAAAAAAAAGAGAGATGAGAATTATAGCGAAGGGGATGGAAGCGACACGGGAACGTTAGCGCGCCCTGAGAGGGCATGATGCAGCCTGTACTGAGCCCCCCACCCCACGGATGGCAATAGACCCCCGGACGGCGGCACTCACGAGGGCGACGAGAACGGAAACACCCACGGGGTGTGCCGTAATGGCCTGAACCTTAGCGGGAACCAGTGCTGGACGAACCTCACCAGTAACCGCCGCACGGTCCCCGCGTGAGCGGGGACCAACCGGGCGTGAATGGCTGGTGAAGCATGCAGCACGAGCAGATTGCCACCACGCTGCTCGCAAGGCTAGCCATGCCGGGGAAGCAGTGAGCAATAAACGGACACCCGCGGCGCCCTGTAACGGGGCACCGAGGGGGGGAGAAAACCAAATGCAGGGATGGACGAATCAAGCCCCGAGGACCCGGGACCCGGCCATGCGCGGTGCAGAGTCCGAGACCCCCTAAACCACGAGCGCCGGGTGTCGGTACTGGCGATGGATCGGCCGAGAAAACCCGGGCGTCACATAGCCAACACACCCCCACCGGACGGACTGCAGCCGCCCATTCCCACAGGGAGAGAGCAGAGCAGACCACGCTAGGCCGGCACCGTAAGCAACAAGCTAAATAGGTGAGCCAGCGCGGGCCCGCTGTGCTGCCAGGCGGCCCCCGAGGGAGCCGGCCAACTAGAAGCTATGAAGCAACCGAAGGACTGCCGTACGGAAGGTCTGCAGCGCCAATCCCCAAGGGAAAAGGCAGAGCGGACCGCGCTAGCTGCAACGGAGAAGCCCCTAGGGCTAGGACTCAGGCGACCAGCGGACGGAACGAGGGTAGACGGGCGGACATCCCGAGAGAGAAACGCCCATACTAACACGCATGAAGTAGACGAAGCGACAACATCTTTAGGGCTCCAAAGCAGGGGGCGCCTGGAAGAACCTCGGAACGGAGCCGAAACACCCCCCTTTCAATTAGCAAATAAACAGGGAGGAAACTGTGTCAATGGCGAACCATTGAAAACAGGAAGGCCACAGCAAAAGAACAAGCACAAAACGGGGCGAACAGCGGAAGCAAGGACCTGAATGAACGCACGGAAAAGAGGTAGGGGGCGGCAAGCGCAAAACGACGCTGAAAAAGTGGGGTGAGCGAGCCAGATGGCGCGCGTGCCGGAACGAAAACGAGCGAGGAAAAACAAAGGCGAGCCGGGTAAGACACGGCCCGCCAACGCGGAGACCGTCGCGGTAACAAAGTAACACACGGTTTAAAGAATTTTCCAAAGACAGTTTTCACATATTTTATTAAAAACAAAAGCATAGAATATATAGCACAACTCAACAAAGAATTGTTTTAGAGAGTACGGCAACTACAAAAAACAGAAAACAGGCTCACAAAAGCAAGGAATCCAAAGCACGTGTTTGGAAATAAACAATTGATTTGCCTATTCCCCAGATTGATTGGGAACCATGATAACACCAATTTATTGTTACCTTCCAAGGGAGTTGGCCTTCCAGCAGATCAGGGACTTCACGCGATGGTTGTTGTAAGATGGTTCTAGCTTTATTCTGTTTTGATCCCTTCAGGCCTCATGTCTAAGATATAATGCATTACTGCAAAAACAAACAAAAACACTTATTAACACAAAACTCTATTTGACTCAGTCCTTTTTATTAATACCCCAACCCCCCCCCCCATTGCCCAATTATAACATCAAGGCAACATATAGATTTTTAACAGTTCATTTCTGATGATCTTTTGATTGGACAGATCATACCTGCTATCTGGCCAAAAATGAACTTTTGACAGGGGGGGGTCCAAGGACCATTCTAAGGCCACATTTAACACTTAGCACCATATTTTTTTTTAATTTTATATTTTTTTATGAGGTGACATCAATGTTTACAAACAGCAACTTAAGCACCTGGTCTATTGACGTGATCGAGGTGCGAAAGACATCACAGTATAGCTCAAGACTATTCATGAGGGCATGATTTATACTGAAATTTTAAGCAACAACCCTTACAGTGTGACGGCATACCAACCAAGCGGGCGGTTTGTTTCTTGCCCGATGGTGACGGCACTGTCATCTCATCTATACATAAAGCAAAAAAAAAAATTTTTTATATGGTCAATTTTTGTCAAATTGTGCAATTCTTAGCATTGGCTTAAAAAATTGTTTTCTATCTTCAATTCACCATGTCCAAAAACCCACACCCCACATTAAACAAGTCCGTAAATGATTTTGCTAAGAGGTGAAAATGAAATCTCCTATTACATACAAGGTAAACTACAGTTTTATATCAGGTTGTTGTCCCTGTAAACGAGGGTAGTCAATTCACCTCGACATTCACACGCAATACTGCTGCGTGAATATTTATTGGAGCAAAAGATACAAGAGACAGTGTTTGATTATCAACCGCACACCTGCACATACATGTTTGCAGTCGCCTTTGATTCGGTGCATTAACTTTTTCCACATAAATCTGTACATTTGCATGTCAAATTTTGGCTCTAATTTTAGCGGTGGGGATCTCAAGATCAGAAACAAATACCTCTAAAGCGATCAATCATGTAACATATCCTATATGAAAAATGCCAATTCTTTTTGTAATTTACATAACTACACACTAGGAATTGTGGTAAAATGACTTACTGGTGCCTCAATTCCAAGTCAATAATGACTCTCTCCCAGAAGCGCTCTGGCTTGGTCCCAGTCCTGGGTCCAATCCTTTAGAATGTCTTCCTTCAAACTGTCGAATAGCACGTTCCCAAGCAACTCTCCAGCAACGGTGTGATGCCACGCATGAAGAAAACCCAGACAACGCCAGCCAGCTGCAGATACCACAGCCCGGACCTTTGCCTACTGACCCTAGGTGTCGGGCACAAAACTTAACACCAAATTTTTAAAACTTTATTTTAAGGGTGGCACAACTTAAGAACAACACTTACACACATGATGTCCTAATATCATTCCTGGCGTGAAGGCCTGGTGAAGCTGCAGCACGAGCCAGATTGACACCGCGCGGCTAGCCGGCTAAAGCCCTGCGGGGACAGTGAGCATAAACGACACCGCGGCGCCTGTACGGGGCACGCGGAAACCACCTCCGGGCTGGACGAATCAAGCCCCGAGGACCGGTACCACGGCAGCACGGTTGCAGAGTCCGAGGACCCTAAACCACGAGCGCCGGGTGTCGGTACTGGCGAGGGATCGGCCCGAGAAAACACGGGCGTCACCATAGCCAACACCCCGCCACCGGACGGATGCAGCCGCCCATTCCCACAGGGAGAGAGCAGAGCAGACCAAGCTAGCCTGCACCGATGAAGCAACACGTAAATAAGGTGAGCCAGCGCGGCCGCGTGCTGCCAGGCTGGCCCCCGAGGTAGCCGGCCAACTAGCACGCTACGAAGCAACCGAAGGCTGCCGTACCGGAAGGTCTGCCAAGCCGCCAAAATCCCCAGGGGAAAAGGCAGAGCAGGACCGCGCAGCCTGACACCGGAGAAGACCCTAGGGCTAGACCGGCGAGCCAGCGGGCCGGAAGCGAGGTAGACGGGGCGGGACTCCCGAGAGAGAAACGCCCTACTTAACAGCCATGAAGTAGCCGAAGTTACAACTCTTTAGGTGCTCCCAAAAGCAGCGGGGCCGCCTTGAGAACTCGGACGGAGCCGAACCACCCCGCCTTTCCATTAGCGAAATAAACAGGGAAACGGGTTCACTGGCGAACAATTGAAAAACAGAAAGCACCGCAAAGAACAAGCACAAACGAGGCGACAGCGGAAGCAAGACCTGTAATGAACGCAGGAGGAAAAAAGAGGGGCGGGGGCGGGCAAGCGCCAAACGAAGCTGGAAAAAAGTGGGGTGAAGCGAGCCAGCATGGGCGCGAGTGCCGGAACGAAAACGGCGATGAAAACAAGGCGAGCCGCGGTAAGACCTGGCCTACCAACGCGGAGACAAAAGATCACCGTCGCGTAACAAAAGTCAACACGTTAAAGAATTTTTCCAACGACAGTTTTCACATATTTTATTAAAAATACAACAAGCAGAAAGACTAAAATAATAGACACACTCACCCAAAAGAATTGTTTTATGATAGTATGCAACACAAAAAACAGAACAGGCTCACAAAAAGCACAGGCATCCAAAGCACGTGTTGGAAATTTAACAATTGATTTGCCTATTCCCAGATTGATTGGGAACCATGATAACACCAATTTATTTGTTACCTTCCAAGGGATGTTGGCCTTCCAGATCTCCAGGCTTCACTGAGATGTTGTAAGAGGTTCTAGCTTTATTCTGTTTGATCCCTTCAGGCATCCTGTCTAAGCTATCTGCCTTACCTGAAACACAAACAAAAACACATTATTAACACACCTCATTTGACTTCAGTCCTTTTTCTTCATACCCCCCAACCCCTTCCCCCTTCCTAACCTCAAGGCACCATATCGATTAAAAGTCTTTTGATGATCTTTGGAATTGACAGACTCATACCTTGCTATTGGCCAAAAATAACTTTGAAGGTTGGGGGTCCAAGGACCATTCTAAGGCCAATTTAACCCTTAGCCCATAGTTTGTATCATCGTGGTATAGATGAGGTGACATCAAGTTTTACAAACGCAACTTAGCACCTGTCTATTGGACGTGATCGAGTGCCGAAGAACATCCACAAAGCTACAGCATATTTCATGGGCTATGTATACTGAATTTTAAAGCACAAGCTAAGGGTGCACGCATACCACCAAAGCGGCGGTTTGTTTCTTGCCCGATGGTGACGTCACATGTCATATCTATTACAGAGCATTATTTTATGGTCAATTTTTGTCAAATTTGCAATATCGGCCAATTGGTACTAAAACTTGTTTTTCTTCAATCACATGTCCAAAAACCCCAAATTAAAAACGTCAGTAAATGATTTGGCTAAGAGTTGAAAATGGAAATCTACATATACATACAGGTAACTAAAGTTTTATATCAGGTTTTGTCCCTGGTAACGAGGGTAGTCAATTTCACCTCGCATTACAGCAATACGCTGCGTGAAGATTGTGGAGCAAAAAGATAAAAGATACAGTGTTGATTCTCCTGGCACAACCTGCACATAAATGTTGCAGTGACTTTGATTTGTGGCGTAAATTTTCCACATAATCGTTACATGTGCATGTCAAATTGGTCTATTATTAGACGGTGGGGATCTGCAGATCAGAAAAATACCTCTAAACGCGATGCAAATATGTAATCTTCCTTATGAAACAATGCCAATTCTTTTTGTAATTTAATACTGACACACTAGGATGTGTTAAATGACGTATGATGCCCTAAATCCCGCCTCCGTGTGTGGTCGTCTACCACTCAGCCGGGTAAGGAGGGCAACGATCACAGTACTTGGTCACACTAATGGTGAGGCCTGTCTAGAACACGCCGAAATCATGGCCTAGTGCGGACGCAAGACGACTGAGACTCGGAAGTGTCGCGCTAGAGTGTACAGACTAGCCTTCAGGCGGGAAGGAAACTGCTGACCGTGCCACGCATGTTTCGCGCACTTCCTGGCCGCCAGAAGCTAAAGCGAGGGATGGTACACTTAGCGACGACGCCACATTATGCTTACTGGACACGTAGAGTGTCTGCAGGCCCTTGACACCCAGGTGCTTTTTAGACTTATTTTAAGGGTGGCCACCAACGTAGAATCAACACTTACACAACATGAGTTCATAATATAATAGGGAATTAAGCTTCCTAGAAACCAGAAGCAATTTTTCTGAATGAGTCTCAAAGGTGGGGGAAAGAAGAAGAGAAAAAGGGGGGCGGGGACGGCTTGGCCCCACATTTACCCCCAAGGCATATCCCCCCTCCCTTTGGTGTGACAAGATTTTTAAATGACACTTTTTTCCATCACGGTGAATCATATGATACCAAAAATAATCACGGTCCTGGGGACCACGAGTGTCGTCTGCTGTAGCAGGTTTGTGAATGGAGGTCATAATGGTCACATGAGGTCACCAAGGTCACATGAGGTCACAAATGTCACCCCACCCCTCGTTCCATCCAAGTTACATAATCACAGTCTTTACGGAACTCATACGGCATGCATAATATTAAGGGTTAACAGTTTGACCCACACACACAAACAGACATACGAACCAGAGCAATCCCTATGTGCCTTCGCAATTTTGCAGGACAAATAAAAAACATCTGTAACTTATAGCTAATGGTGGTTATTGTCATGCAATATATGTTCCAGAGCTAATCCTCTTCAGGAATCCACTAATGAAGGTCCATGAATAATATTTGGTGTAACATAATTACCACTGACGCCGAAAATGCTGAACTGGCCACGCCCCCTTTTTGGGTGTCACCCCTTTTGGGTGGTCACGCACTTGTGCGCGAAGTCTACTGACTGTATCTACAGAACCGTTGGACCTAGACGGTTGTAAGACCACTCAAAATGTGCGAATGGCACATTATGGGGGGTCAGTAAATATTTTTATATCCAACAAGTCAAAGTTTTTAAGATAATTGTCAAAAAACTGATTTCACCATATTGCGCAAATACAATTATGAATGAATTAATAAGGTTTCCTGCCAAAATAGGAAGGGGGTTTACCATACACCTTGGATTTTGCTCTACTCTCCTCAGGTATAATTTTGGGTAGTAAGGGTAGGTCTCAAAAGAAAATTCAATTCCTTTAGTTCTCAAATGGCAGCCAGTCAAAATTTTGTGACTTGAGAAAAATTGGGTAATATTGGGTGAAAAATCGTGCATTTTGAAAGTGCTGTTTTAAAAACGTGTATTTGCTTCCACAAACTCAATCGTGATGGACGTTTATATTTGCGCAGAGTATTGACCATGGATTTCAACGGGATATAATCAGCATTTTAAGTTGATCTAAATGGAGCCGTCAAAATGTGTGACTTTGAGCCAAATTGGTAATATTAGGTGAAACCGTTCATTTTGTAAGTGGGTTTTCACATGTATTTTGCTCCACCAACTCAATCGTTATGAATTTATATTGAGCAGAGCTATTGACCATTGGATTTCAAACTGGGATATAATCAGCATTTTAATGTCACTCCTAGGTTGCATGGGGGGGGGGACAAAAGGCCCGTCGTAGAGGTGAAAATTGTGTTCCTTTGTATGGGACTTAAGTTAATGCATGTTACGTCAAGGTCCTTCAGCAGGAAAGTTTAAATGCTGTGAGGGTCTTTAAATGATCTAAAAGCACTAATGATGCGTGTGGACCATGAAACAGGCACCGCAGCGTGGTGGGATAGCGAATTATACCGTGTTGATTTTTCAATTTGTAGGGCCTAATGGCTAGGGTAAAAGCCGCGGAAGGATCTTTAAATAATGTAAAAAAAATAAAAAAAATAAAAAAAATAAAAAAAATTTCATGACCCCTAAAGTTGGGCCACCCTTTTGTGGATCAAATGAAAAAGTCGCTAAACTTACCCAATTCTTTGGCTCCGCTCTACCATTGGCGTAGCCAATGAGGAGGGGCAAAGCCCCCCCCACCACACACAATACCTCGAGAAGGGGGGAGCCAAAAAATGGGGAAGGAAAAAAAGGAAGAAAAAAGAGAAGAAAAAAGAGGGAAGAGAGAAAGGGGAAAGAAGAGAGAAAAAGAGGGAAATAGGGAAGAAGATAATGGGCAAAGGAGACGGACGAGGAAGGTGGGAAGAAGAGAAAGAGAAAGGGGGAAAACGGGAAAGAAGGAAAAAGGGGAATTTGTGCTCTGAAACACTATTTTTACTTCTAAAATGGCAAAAACCCAGGACCTTCGGGAGCCCCGCCCCTATGACCCCACCCCTCGTACATTAATAATTCCCTCATTGTCAAGTACAGAGAACGGGAAAACTCTTGATTCTTCACCAACCCCCACCCCACCACCCGAGTCAGGATGGATAGACACTGGCACTTACTACGGGCCGCATGGTACGGGCAGAGATACATATGTATATAATTCACCAAGCTGCGCTTGATAAATTTTTATGATAAATTCAAATGTGAAGACATCAATCTATTTACAAAACAATTTCAATAATTCTGATATCTTTAAGAGGCAATAAAGTCTCTATTCCTACTAATACATGTCTAGTCCCTGGTCTCAGTTCATATGGGTAATTTTAGCGGACTTTTTTCAATGCGGACAGGGGGGGGGCATGGAAATCTTTGATTATTTTGACTGTTTCATGGTCACAGGTCTGCAGTTAGTGTTTAAGATGCATTAAGACCCTTCAGCAGCATATAACTCTGCTATTAGGTCTCTATGAAATGAATAAAAATAGATTTCCCACTTTCGATGGGGTGCCATTTTGACCCCGCCCATGAAAACGAAAGAGTAACATTAAAAGGCTGATTATATCCCCGTTGAGATCCAAAATGTCAGGAGTTCTGAGGCAATACAATTGTCATAATAGCTATAACGGATGAGTTTGTGGAGAAAACACACTGTGATAACGGGCAATTAAAAAATGCACGGGGGGGGGGATTTGTCACCATATATATATAACCCATTTTGTTCAAGTTCACAACAGTTTTACGGGCTGCCATTTGAGAAAGGAAAGGAATATGAATTTTCTACTTGAGACCTACCCTTAGTTACCCCTAACAATTATTCCCTAGGGAGAGTTAGAGCAAAACCCAAGGGTATATGGTGAACTCCCTCCTTTTGGCATGAAACCTTATGAATTCATTCATAATTGTATAGTTGGTGATATGATGTAATCAGTTTTTGACAATATCTTAAAAACCTTGACTTTTGGATATAAAAAATGGATTACTGACCCCAATAATTGGCCATTCCGCACATTGAGTGGACTATTAAACTTCTAGGTCCAACGGTTCTGTAGTTACGTCATAGACTTCGCTCAAAAAGGGCCGGACCCCCAAAAAGGGGCGTGGCATTTCAGCATTGTCGGCCCGTCAGTGGGAATTATTGTTCACCAACCAAAATATTGTCCTGGACCTTCAATTGTGGATTCCTGAAGAGTTTAGTCGGGACATATAATGCATACAAAAACAACCATGAGCTACTAGAGTATGATTACAATTTTGAACAAATAGGGTCCATTAGGTATTATAATAATTGTTTTTTTAAGTCTATCAAAATACCGTTTGAATCTGTAGTAGATGAGATGCTTGAGGTCCTTACACATACGAATCTGTCTCATCAGCTTGTATTTGTATCTGTACATACCAGTCAGTTGACCAACATGGGCATATATGTACTGTAAGCCATCGGCAAGCTATCACACACAAATAAGCAATCATATGAAGTTATCAGCTATCGGCAAGCTATCACCCACACTAAATATGCAATATCCTGGAAGTATACAGACGTTAACATGCAATCCGCAAGTTATTCCCACAAAATAACAAATATGAAAACCTGAAAATGACGAGGTGAACCAGCTGGAATATACAATTATATATATTGCACTGGCTAGCATTTCAATAATTACATGAAAAACCTGCGAAAAGTGATTCCACCTGGGATTGGAAATATGGAGTTATGAATGCGAGACAGAACTTAATTCTGCAGAAACAAAAATTTCACCCCATTTTAGATCAGTTCTTTCTTTTGATTCCTACTGAATAGAACATTCACACTGATATGGGTGTGACCTTCATTTTTATGAGTTCTAGTAGAGTGATATATTTAGAGGCAGACAAAGACAATTTTCCTTGTGTGAGGGTAGTGATTGTGATTAAAATGCATCAATTATTCACAATTTACATAATTCAACTCTATTTGAAACAGCCATCGCTACATAGATAGTCTGGGTCATCTGCCAGCGTTCGAAATAAGGTTTCGTTTGACTGGCAAACCAAATTGAGCGCCGGACAAAACCAAAGATGATACTACAGTTGTCCGGCAGACAAACAATAAAATCTTGAGCCAAAAGTCACTTTTGATATGCCGACAGCCGATAATAAAGTTAGATAATGGGACTCCTGGAATATTTTCTTTTGTAAATTCCGCCAATAAAGTAAAATTGCAAGTTCAAGAACAAACCGTCACCCAAAAATATTGCTAAATAATAATCAAGTCAAGATAGTTGGGCTTAAGAAAAAGGTACAGGGAAAGAGCCCATTTGCTTGACCAAACGGTTCAAGTATCGGAGTCATTGTCGAATATCAGTTTGCAAAGGCGGCATCAAACATCATGTGATATTCTCCGTAGTGTTTGAACTGCGTTGCTTCAAAATACAAACAACCAAGGTTTCGGAGACATCAAAAATTTGTAACCTGGTGTCTGTGGGACAAACCCACACTTTCCCTAATTTCGGACACTGTTCATTTCACTAGGAG
>JAMKCH010033512.1:0-15285 GCA_023653785.1 Ophioderma brevispina
AAAAAAGGGAGGTAGTGCAATGTGTCTTGTTAGATCTATTAGCAATTGCACCCTAAACAAGTTAAAGGGTTCGCTCCGTGATTTGTGAAAGTTCGGGACAAAATGGATTTTGGAATTTAAGGGATATAGGTTCATTTATAGTTTAGTAGAATTTCCATCAGCATAACATATGAAAATCACAGTTTAGGATATTGATAGTGATTACAATGGCCCTATTAGTCACCATCTTCATTTGAATTAAGTTACCAAAGCAAAAAATAATGAGTTCCTTGTGTGCAAAAGTATTTACAGATGTTTATTTGTTTTGATTACACATATATACATGGATCACATGGCTTTATGAAAATTCTACACTATAGAGTCCGTCTTACAGTTTCATTTGGATTTTCATTCAAATTTCTCATGTGTATAACATTATGTAGGTATATATCAAAAATACGCAAGATTTCGGCTCTTGATAGTGCTAAACAAGAGTCATTATTAGACGCCATCTTGGGTTGAAGGGTCTAAAAACGAAAGGAATAGACAAGAGGTCATGTGTAGTTGCTTCATTTAATTTCATTCAATTTTCCTGTGCATATAACATAATTATACGTAGGTATTATGAAGAATCACCAGTTTGGGTTTGATAGATTAAGAGTGCTTATCTTCGGATTTGAAATATGTAAAAAAACAAAGCAAATGGTAGTTTTCAAGTGTCAAAATTATAATTTTTTTGTTTTTTGGTAAATAACGGTTATAAATGTAAATTTATGATTTTTCATTCAAATTTCCTAAGTGTATAACATAAGAAGTAAAATAGGTGTATGAAAAATCACCAGATTAAGCAATTGAAAGTGGCTTACAGATACCTATTATATTAGCCAGAAAACCATAATGGTAAATGAAGGTCTTTGGTCCGAAGTGTAAAATTAGGGTGTTTTTTGTAATTGTTATTCAAAATTATTGTTAGGGACATGGATCTATGTGAAAAAACATACACAATTTACTATTATCAGGTACGGTGGCCGCCATCTTGAATTCAAAGGCGTTGACAAGAACGTTGAAATTTATTTCTTCTGTCAGAGTATTAAATGTAATTTACTGCCCCAAGTTTTAATAAATTAGGTAATGTGTCTTAAAAATTACAGTTCTGTTAATAACACTTTGCGGCGGCCATATGGGCGGCCATCCTAGCACCACAATATAATACACCCATGAATTTGAATCCTATTCATCTGATTAGTGTTAATGCAGCGTTTATAGTCATCAATAGCTTTTTGGCGACATTTTGGACGCCCATCTAGGATTTGTTTAATGTGGTTGCCATATTGAATTGAATTTAGCTGTTTTTGAATTCTTTGGTATGCGAAAATATGGTAGGGTCTCAATTGGACCTCATACTGCATCAGAATACTACTTATAAGGGGAATTTATGTATTTTGGCGTCCATCTTGGAGTTGACCCTAAAAAACGTTTTGAAAAAAATTCCAAGAATGTTTTCCAACATGTTACACCCAAAACACCATGAATCAAGAGTAATTTTGCTTTTAACAGTAAAAACAACACGGAAATTAAAATGTAGCCTAAACTACCTCTGGGGTCATTTAGTATTTGTTTACAGCCCCCTTCTATTGGTGGATTGCTCCCCATGATAACAGGATTCCAGATTGAGAACATTAACAGTGGGACTGGGGCTAAAAAAGTTATTCACCATTGAGTGGTGATTGGAAGATGCTAGGAGCTCCATACTGATATAATTAAACATCATCATAATTATTATGCTACATCTACTTCTGTGATCTTGACTGTGTTTTATTCAACTGTAAGAACTTGGATTATGGTGTTATTGGATTGGGCCATTGGCACTGCAGTGGCATTGAATGATATGTACCCCAGACTCGGTCTTACCACATGATTCTAAATGCTAATCCTTACACATGGTGGCAAGCGGAAAAGAAACTTGAAGAGTTGTTGGACTCGTAGGCGACAAAGGAGAATTGAAATGTACTGTACTTGCAGCATTTTCAAGAAAGAATTGAACTCCAACGTGAACATGGAAACATCACGAAGACAAGGACTGTGTGTAAGCTATCGTTGTTGTGCGGAACTGCAAGGTATTTTACATGTAATTTGTTGTAGGTGAACACGTTATTTAAAATGAGGGATTTGAAGACTGAGTAAGCCACAAATTTGCCAATGTAGTAAGGTATCTTATTTTCAAAGTCCAAAGCTTACAAATGATATTTTCAAGTTGATCCAAATTTTGTGTGAAATTATTGCAGCATATCCAAAGCATCAAATATGACCTCGATGGTTCTCAGAGGTTTTTTTTTTTTTCTGAAAATGGGGGGGGGGGGGGTGGGGGGGGGTGGGGGGTTTTTGTACAGAACAAAAATTCCAACCCCAGTAATGAGTTTGAGATGGATCAAAATCAGGTACGGCAGGCCTAGTTGATAATCCAGGAAATGTTAATGAAGCTAGACTTAGCCCAAATCCTAGCCCACAGCCTACACAGGTCCCTGAAGGCTACCAAAGGGTTACCAAGAGAAATGTGGCTTGATTACCTGCACATGCATATGCAAGCTACAAATGAAAATCAAGTGAAAGAAATGTAGATCAAAGTGAAAGAACGGGAATGAAAATGAAAAGCAACTCAAATTCAAAGAGATGAGCTAAACTAAAGAAACAACAACAACAACAAACCAATCGGCTCAATAAGGAAAACGGTACTTAGATCAGTGAATTCCGTAAACTTCATCCAACTGAAGATGTGACATATTCCTTACGTGCTTTTGAAGTTTGCGCAAAGTAACAAACGCCAAAAGAATGCTAGGGCAACAAAACTAGCCATCGAACATCACAGGTTGTCCAGGATGTGAAGTTTTGCAACGCTCACATTTCAAGAAGCTAACGATTACGATACGTTAAAAAGCGCTATTCTAAAAAATGTGAATAACTGAGGAAAACATTCAGAACCAAATTCAGACTCGTGATAGCATAGTAAATGAACGTAAGAGAATGGTACACGTTCTAGGCCATTTTCTGAACAACTGGATAGAATTCGCTGCAGGTAGACAAAACCGATGGGTTAGCAATTCTAGAAGTTATGATAATGGAAACAGGCAATGAACAATTGCCAGAAGACCTTGCCATTTACATACGTGACCAGAAAACAACCAACAGCCAGCAAAATGGCACAACTAGCAGATGAATATGTAGCCAACAGGGGTGGTAAAAAGTACTGGAAAAGGCAAGATGAAAGTAAGAATCGATACAATCAGTATCAAACTAGATATAGAAATCCAAAGACAGGATTTCATCAGAATAGGCCTACAGCTAGCATACCTATGAACGTAGTAGCAACGCAACGGTAGTCAAACGCCTAGGCCTAAAAAAAACCCATACAAATGATAGAGAATATAGGCCTACTCAAGAGAGAGAGAATATAGGCCCACACAAAGGAGGGGTTTTTTTTTGGTGGGGGGGTTTTGGGGGGGGGGGGGGTTTGGGTGTGTTTCTTCTGGTGGGGCGGGGGTGTGGGGGGGGGGGGGGTGTGGAGGTGTCTCCTACGGGCGTTCTGGGGGGGGGGGGGGGGGGGGGGGGTTTGGGGGGTATCAAGAGAATAGATCTCAATACCTGAGTGACAGGAAATAGGCCTACAAATCCTACAGAGAATGAAACAAGGTCAAATAACAGAAATCGTGGAGCCAGACCTAAAGAAGACGTACGGTGCTATAACTGTCAAGAACGGGACACTATGCAAGCACTTGAACAAATGAAACAAAACCTAGGCCTAAGCATTCTAATGAACTGATAGAGGCCCCAATTCAACGAAAGATTTTACAAATGCAAAACTAAGGCCTAAATGTGATTAATCAGGAGACATTAGGCTTCAGTACCTGATGAAGACCGACGAAATGAAGTAGGCCTGCAGAAATGCAACATCAAAGGGACAGTAAATGGTAAAGTGCTACCATAGGGAGAGCTTCCCAGTGCACTCAAACAGTCGTATCCGCAGATCTTGTTCCTGCTGATGGTTCCACAGGTAAGTATGTTCCTGCTACGAGCATCACAGGCCCTGTTGAACTTCCTCTCGCAGAAGTTGATTTGCAGGTGAAATACTTTCGGGAAAAAAAAACAAAATTGCATTGTCGCAGTAGCCCCAGGATTAGGCCTAAATAGAGAATTAATTTTAGGTCATGACTTGGATAAATCCTGTAGTGAAATAATGGGTAAACAGACCAAACAAGTGTGTGTACACACGTCAACAAGCAAAACAAAGATTTGATGAAAGAGAAAGAGCTGAACAAGAAACTATTTGAGTACAAAGCAGACCTTCCTCATGCAAAACGCTAGGCCCTACACCTATTGGCCAACTGGATAGATGCCTCATGTATTGCAAAGTCTGTTCAATGAGAACATGTCGGCCTATATGCAAAGTACTGGTGAAATCACCATTGAAAATCTTGAAAGTAAAGGAAGCAACAATGAAAAGGAAAAGAAATAAAGATAGCCAGGCCTAAGACTCAAGAGTTGAACCAAAGAGCAATGTATCAGTGCCGACTGAAAACAACAAAGGAAACAAAGAGAAAAAGTCAAGAAAAGATGTAGCCAAAGTGACCGGCCAATGTAAGCAAAGAGAAACTCAAGAAAATAAATGCCAAAGCGAATGGCCAAATGTAAACAAGAATAGTCTTCTAACTATGCAAAAAAAAGATGAAACGCTTACGGTAGTGAACAAAAAGAAATACCCATATTTGAAAATCCAAATCATAGAGTATGTTTCTACAGCAAAGATGGCATACTGATGAGAAAATGGCAAAAAAGCGCAAACAAGATATGAACGTCATGTAGAGCCCGTGCACCAAAGTTGGTGTGCCCAGAGCATATAGAGCTAACATCCTAGAAACGGCCAACGACAACACTTTTTGCAGGTCATTGGGGTGTTGAGAAAACTAAAGACAGAGTCTTGAGACACGTTTACTGGCCAGGTGTATTTCAAGATATTGCTAATACTGCCCTCATGCACACATGCAAATGATTGACCAAAACAAAATGCAAAGAAGAGCACATTGATTCCTATGCCAATCATAGACACTCCTTTTAAGAGAATTGGTGTAGACATCGTAGGTCCCATGAAAATCGATCTCGTAGGGATGCAAATATCTTTTGACAATATGCGAGTACGCAAACCAGAGATCCTGAAGCATAACAATACACCACTCTTAGGACAGAAACAGTGCAAATGCTGTGTCACACTGTATTTTCAAGGGTTGGTATCCCTGAGGAAATGGTACATGACCAAGGCTCACAATTCATGTCTAATATCATGAAAACCATATGTAAGAAGCTGAAAATCACACAAATTACAGCTACTCAAAATCACCAACAAACAAAGGCGTTACAGAGAGATCCCATGGATGTTTGAAAAATATGATGAATCACTTTCAGTCAAGATATGAAAAGTAGGGGATGAGTTCATTCCTCACTTCTTGTTCGCTTACCGCGAAGTGCCAAGTCAAGCGACTGGGTATTCACCCTTTGAGTTGCTATATGGCAGACAGGTCAGAGGTCCACTGGATGTCATCAAAGAAAATTGGAGTTTGATACGAGCATAATGAGCCAAAGATGTAGTCCTATATTTGCTCGACTGCCGGCGCGTATGACGCAATGGATCCATGACGCGAACCACAACCTCAGTGAAAAATCAGAAGACATGAAAAATGCCTATGACAAAAGGCAACTGTCAGAGAATTTGAACCTGGTGAGCAAGTTCGATATTCTTCCAGACTCTACTTCAAAATTGACAGTAAATGGTGTGGCCCTTACACCATTGTTAGAAAAATCAACAAGGTGAATTATTTAATCAAAATGGCATGACAAAAGAAAAAGCACATAGAGTATCCATGTCAACATGCTCAAGAAATGGTACGATAGAAAACAAGAAAACTTTGTATCAACAATGTTTCTCGTATTATTGCAATATTGATGAGCTCAGTTCGCAGTACGAAAACACGTACGAGAATCAACCATATGGACATGAATGAACCACTTCAGTTGATTCAGAACCAGTCCTGCTTAAAAGTTATGGACGAACCATCCAATCCGAATTGTCAGCAAACTCAGGACGGACACAGACATCAAAATTCAAGATGAAAGTTCAGATAATCAAAAATTTGAGCTGGAAGAGCTATTAGAAACCACCAAGATATTTTGTCCGATGTTCCAGGTCGTACTCACTTGTATCTACACTATCAGAACCCAAAAACTGACACCAGGGCGTCAGAAAATTTACAGGACACCGCATGCTTTGAGAGAAAAATCAAAAAAGACTGATTCCATGTTAGAACTTGGTATTATTGAACCAGCCAACAGTCCTTATGCCTCACCCATCACAGTTGTACTAAAACCTGGTGGTAAATTGAAATCTGTCTGATCTGCGAGCCATAAATGAGATGTATATTTGAACCGTATGAAATGCCCCCCGCTTTGCATCGTATTGATGATATCCTAGATGAAGTATCTCGTGGCAAATTCATATCTACTCTTGACCTAACCAAAGGGTTCTATCAAGTACACTGGACCCTTAAATCACTCCCCTAACAAGCTTTGTCACACCTTTTGGACAGTACCAATATACAGTTCTCCCTTTGGTCTCCAAAACTCATCAAGTATGGTTTGATGGGAGTATTGTCAAGTGTTGAACGTTACCCCCAGAATTTGCACTGCCTATAATCGATGATTCGCTCTTGTGTCAACCTCATGGGAAGACACTTAGACCATATCGACAAAAATTCTCACAAGAATTCATGAAGCAGGTCTAACAGTGAAACCTAAGAAATGTAGCTTTGGTAGAACTGAAGTGTCATACCTAGGACAACATGGGAGGTAATTGGTATTGTCAAGCCAAATGATGACAAGATCTCACAGGCTGTCAAGGAATCAGCTCAAGGCCCAATATACAAAAATAAGATACATAAATAAATCATCATCATCATAATTAAAATAATAAAATTTTGATAATGTTATAGGCGATATAGCCAAACCACTGAAATAATCTCACAAGAAACACATGCCAAATACAGTACTTTGGAAATGATGCCTGTGAAAAATCATTCGGCGAGTTAAAGCAAATTCGGACCAGTCATCCAATTTTATGTGCTCCTGACTCAAAACCTTTCATTTCCAAACAGATGCCTGATTTTGTCTCGGGGCAGTTCTAAGCCAAATTGACGAGCACAGTAACGAGAAGCCAATTCATCATCCTAAGTAGAAAAATGTTTTCGGACCGTTGAAAAGAAAATATTACGGTTTCTGAAAAAAGAACTCTTGGCAATTGTATGGTCTATCGGGAAGTTAGATTACTATTTATACGACCATTCATTCACGGTATATTCAGGACCACCAAAGCCTGGCATGGTTGGAGAAAAATAAATCTACAACAAACAGACTTACCGATGGTTTCTAGCTTTAAGCATACAAGTTTAATGTATTGTACAAAAAAGGATGTCACAACCACTTTATTGCAGATGGGACTCTCCAGAGCATAATTATACTATTTCAGTTGCGTAAATAAGCTGTAATGCGTTGTAAGACCATAAGAATATTTTAAGGTATAGGACAATGTGTCCCGCCGATAAAACAAAATACATGTCTTCATCGCAGCTGAAACAACTTTTGAAGTCAAGCTACCAAGAACTGAGAAACTCTGCCAGGCAAATCTTTTGAGGAACTATAAATCGGGCGCAGGAATACATCCCATCGAGTCATCCACATGTTGTGCTACTTGTGTACAAATTTTGCCATGCCAATTTACGACGAAATAAAGGAAGGATGAAACTCTTGGACTTGTGTGAAGCTATATGGACCCTGACGAAAAGAATTATCCTTTCATGTTGTACAAACACTGCCTCATTACATGTTAAAATCAGTACATGTATAGTTTATGCAGCATTATACTTATGTGATAACCTCTCCTCTACTGCCACGGAGAATTCACAAGTACAACTGAGCAAGGTGAACCAGCACTACTTTCTTTGCATGACTTTTAGGTTGCAAATATACAACCTATCCTTAAAACAATGCATACTATGGACTTTCCACCAAACAGAATTAATGTGGCGAATTGCAGAAAACATTAACTTGTTATGCATGTTTGCATAAATTGAGCAAAATTCGATGTATGAAATGGACATCTCGGTAAACAGCATCGCAGATCCTGAACTCTTCGCGCCTGAATACTTGCAAGAAAGGAAAATCTGAACAATAAATAAACTGACCACGAATTGTACATGAAGGATAATGCGTCGAACAACTGTCATAAAGACAATCGCCAAATCATCTTCATGCGCTGAACTCGATAATGCTACAGTATTTTTTTCTGCCAGACCATCTACAGGTGGACAATCAACAGTGCACGTACTTCGAATATGAACTCTAAATTTCAACGAAATAAGAACGTTGGAAAAGACTGTATTATTATTATTTCATATCAAGACTAAAAGGTCTATGATTGACATTCATGAAATTTTGAAATTTTAAGTTTGACGCAAACCTTCTGAACAAATTGGGGAATATTATGTCAATTTTCATGTTCTTTCATAGAAACTCATAGATTTCGGTCAGCAAAAGCAAATGTTTACTTAAATTCAAATATATTTCTTTTTAAAATTTTAGAGTTTGACACAAACTCTTGAACAAATGGGAATGTTATAGTATTGTTCTGCTTTTTATTATTTGATTTATTTCACGTGACTTCAACAGACTGTTGCCAGCCCATTTTCATGCATACACCCTCTGGGGATCATTTAGTATTGTTACAGCCCCCTCCTTGGGGATTGCCCCTGGTAACAGGCTTCCAGATTGCGAACAATAACAAGTGACTGGGGTAAAAAAAGTTATTCAAACATTTGAGTGAGTGACGGAAGATGCTAGTGAGCTCCAGTACTGATATAATTAAACATCATCATTAATGGATTATGCGACATTTACTTCTGTGATCTTGACTGTGTTTTATTCAACTGTAAGATTGTGATTATGGGTTATTGGATTGGGTCATTGGCACTGACAGTGGCATTGACTGATATGTACCCCAGACTCGGTCTACCCTCATGATTCCTACATGCAACTCCTTAAGTATTAAGCTCGATCATGTGCCACAGATAAAAAAACGTCCAAATATTTACACAAATCATTATTAAAAAGATAAGTCTTCAGGACGCTTAAAAGGATTTACAGTAGAGGCAGTCCTGACATAATAAGGCAATTTGTTCCAAATAAATGGGCTGCCGAATGCAAAAGCACGATCTGTCCATAAATAAAGTTTTTGCGTCTGGGAGTGGACAAGAAGGCCAAGAGATGCAGAACGCAATGACCTAGATGGTGAGTATCGTGTTAAAAGTTCGCTGATATAGAGTGGGGCATTGACCATTCAGTGCTTTGAACGTAAGAAGCGCATTTTAAACATGAACCCCTTGTCGCTGATCATAAGCCAGTGTAAACTGCGTAGAGGTGTCATGTGTGATGGTCACGGCGCTTCATTTTCGTAACCAATCTTGCAGCGGCGTTTTGAATAAGCTGCAACCTACAAGATCATGTGAGGGCAGTCCATAAAGCAAGCTTTCCAAACAGTCTAAGCGTGAAAGTCACAAATGCAGGGACTAAAAACGTTCAGTAGATGCAGTATCCAGATAGTGCCGTATTTTCCCGATCTTATAGAGTGCACACAGAGCAAGCGCGCTATGTTTGCTGATGTGATCATTCATTTGAGGGTGCTATCGAAACTGCCACCAAGATCTTTACGGTCACAGAGGGAGAGATATCAGACACCACAAATGTTAACAACGGGGAAGCAGGGATTCTTAAACCTGGAAGTCAGATGCAAAACCTCAGTTTTTGACTCGTTGAGCATAAGCCTTGTTTTGCACCTCCAGGTGTTAATGTCAGCAATGCACATTTCCAGTTGCGATGGCATATCACGTTGGATCGGCTCTAAGACGGATATAATTGTGTTCGTCGCATAAATCAATGCTTGACACCATGCATTTTTATATTCGCAGTGGGAGCAGGGTACATAGTAAAAATAGGAGGACCAGCCACTGATCCCTGCGGAACACCTTCATCAAGAAGAAATTCGTCAGACAACCACACCACTTATATCAATTGTGTGTGTCCGACCGCAGAGGTACGAATTAAACCAGTTCAAAGCTGTACCATTAATTCCATAACGGTGACGCAAGGTTGAAGCGTATGTGGTGATCGATGGTCGTCGAAATGCAGCCGAGTAATCTAGTAAGACCAATACTGCATCCTGATGACGGTCAACTGCTTGGAGGAGATCGTTATACACTCTAAGAAGGGCTGTTTCCGTACTATGGAACTAATTGCGGTATGCGGATTGTTCGCTGATACCAAGTATTTTGACTGGAAGGTACGCGTGTATAGACCAACCCAACGCGTTCAAACTGTCTTGAACAAAAACTTTAAGTCGTATGGGTCTATAGTTCTTAAGTTCGTTTTTGTCAAGACTGGTCTTTTCAGAAGTGGGTGACCCTGGCAGATTTCAATGATAAATGGCATACACTCTGAGTCCAAAGAATTGTTTCACAATTTGCGTGATAGCAGGAAGAACAGCATCAAGACATTGCTTTAAAAAGGGCAGGTTGGAAGTGGATCTAATGACGATGGTTTTGTCGAAGATTTCATAATGACTAGGCGAACATCCTCCTCTGACACTGCACGAAATGGAAAAAAGCACTTGAGCAAGAGTCGTTAATATGAACGATAAAGCAAGACGTGTCTCAGTCCATTTTACTGCGAAGAGTCTTAATCTTTCTGTCAAAGAACTGATCGAATTCGGGGCAAGTGGCTTGGCACACGTGAGTGAAATCGGGCAAAGAGCGGCACTCAGACGGACGGATTTTGACATGTATCAACAGACGAAACAGTTGTCGATCGTCACAGTCCGCAAATTTGAGAATGTGGTATTCGCGCTTAGCCTTATCAAGCAATTTGGCATATTTTCTGAATTGTCGCGAAAAATAATTGCTTGTCGACTTCAAGGCCAGATGAGACCCACTTACGCTCGCAACGTTTCTTGCATTTTTAGAACCGAGAATCTGCGGTGTACCATGGGGCGTGTCCTGATAAGTGACGACTTGGTTTTCTCAGGAGCATGGTGATCAAGCAAATTTCGTAGAACAGAGTCATATTGGTAAACTAATGCAAGATTCTTCATCGACAGTGTGACCAGTTTTTTTTTATTCTTAAACAAAGTCATCAAGGACAAGGCATCAAGCTTCCTATATGTTTTCTTGACTCTAAGGGAAGCAGGTCGATAATATCAAGATGGCGTTATGGCACTGTGGTCAGATGCAGACTGCATCTCATGCAGTTATCTTGGTATCGGATATGACAGGTTCAGTTTTCCGTGAAATCAACAAATCAAGCGTGTGTCCATGTTTATAAGTAGCGCCCCTTATGTGTTGATGTAGGCCAGCGGAGTCAAGCAACTGAGCAAATTTGTGGCATCGCGATGTCTTCAACATCCACATGAAATTAAAAATCACCAACAAATCATGGGCGATGAATGATGGTTACACTTTCCAAAAGCGACGAAAATTCCTCAAAGAACAATGTTGATGTTAACTGTCTTTGTTGAAGGTGGGGTCGATATCATGGAACAGTTGGATTGAAGATGATATGGTAGAATTGTGAAGTCCATATATTCAAAGGAACGATAGATTATGTATTATGTTGCTTAATATCGATACCTTTGTGAGAGAGCATATGAAATATATATTCGTGATAATAAGGACCAGGCCTAGGCGAATCGGAATATCCCAATAGAAAGTCAGTAAGGAAGTATTTGAAAACTTTTTTCCCTGACAGGGTTTTTGCATCGGAAAAAACCCCGCGATATCCATAGCCGGGCTTCGCTATAAACACCGTGCCTTGAAACTCGGATCCACAAAATAGCCGTGTCGTCAAATTGGAATTCAGTCGCTGATACAGCTGAAATAACAACGATACGTATTGCCTCGTACTTTGGGAATGTGTGAGATGGTTGTAAATGTATTAGAAGGCGCGTAGGGCAAAGCGAACTTTTAATTGCTTTGTCAGTTTGAGGCGAGTTTGGAAAACGCGCGAATTCAAAATATCAAGGGTTTTTTACTAAAAATCTAGTTGGTGCTCACATGGTGAGCGCCAGATAAATCCCCTTTAATACTCTTTCTCTGTGCCAATTTTCAGCACGGGGCGATATCTGGTTATTTTAAAAGAAACTGCGTCGCCCCCAAAAAACGAACTTTTATCGGATATTTCCGATGTTTCTACAGGCTCCCAAAATACCGTCCCCCAAGTGCATGAACTTTTGTGTCCTCGCCCCCCCGAACCAAGTTTGGTTCTAATTGAACTTTAACTTTCAATTGAGGTCAATTTTACATTTAAGCTTAGCATTCACCTCAAATGACCTTTGACCTGGATGTGACCTTTGACCTCATTAACTTTTTGACCGAGACCCTATTTCTTGTGACACTCGCGTGCGGCGACTCCCAGTACTTAATATATTCTCAAAACGAAATTTGACCGTCAAGGAAAAAAATGGTGTGTGGAGAGGCACACCAGTGGCAAGCCACGTTTTCAAGTCTGGGAAGGGGCACAAAAGTTCAATTATATCTACCGGAAACTCTTGGTCGAGACATACTCAAGGTCAGAAAGTAACCTCCTTGTGGTCCCATAAAACAAAATTCACAATGACTATTGTAAGAAGATTCTTGACCAAGATGTAAATTTCAAAGTAATGATTTTAATACATCAATCTAATCGATCCCACCCCAAAATATTACACACAGACACCCAACCCCCCACCCCCCCCCACCCCCCCCCCAAAATTATCTATATTTTACCTATTTAAAAATCAAATAAAACACACCATTTTTAATAAAATTATACAATAGTTCACAGTCTGGTTGGGTGCGCAACAGTCTCTTGTAGAATTCAGGTCCACATAAATCTGGGACACAATTTTGCTGGTACAGTTCAGTAGTTTCGCGAAATCGCAAAAGTCCTTTTGGTCTAGACCGGCCGATTAATTTTTAAACTAGTAGACTTGGAGAAACACAGGAAGTATAACGGGTGCGTATTTAAGAGACATGAGGAGATTTCCAGGAAGCGCCGCCAATTTTTCTCAAACCCCAGGTTTTACATATTTGGAATGCTTACCAATGTATTAGATTACACCTGAAGTGAATAAGCTGAATACGCCGTCTTTATGTAATAAGATGATGCTTTAGTAGTTTCTGTCGTGCACGACAGAAAGTCAAAGCATGGTTTTCTATTGGGAACGATTACGATAGCAGGCAAGTTCAAAACAAAGTTTGCGGTTTTCTTTTGCACCTGTTTGCCCAATACACCTTCGAAACGTTCTCGGTAGGTGGTCTATAACTGATCCAGTGAAATTTGAGAGAAATTCGTATCCTAAAAAATCTCCTCCTGTCACTTTAATGTCCATACAGGTACTCAGTGCGTTAAAGGTGAACGTCACTGGTACAGAAGAAAATCTGCTGGAATGTTAATGTTAACCCTTGTGTTTCCAAAGGCACCAAATTTTGTGCAGCTCTGACGATTCTGACAACTTTCCAGATTTATAATAAAGAACATAACATTTTTATAAATCAAATGTTATGAAAGTTCTTCACATTCTGTTTAAGAGGTCTACATTCGCTGAAATCTCTTGTCAACTGCCAAAGAGAAATAACTTGTCCTTAGCAAAATTTCCCATGATGCAACAAACACGTGGCGACAAGCCGAACATTTCATCATCTTTTCAGTTCGCTGAAGCATGTTATAAAGGAAGTCCACATCCTGTGTTCGAAGTGTTGTGACATAGCAATTAAACAGTCTATTGTTCATCAACAGGTGTGCAATCTTGCTTCCTATAGGTAAACAAAGAACCTCTATCCAGTTCTTAGAACGGAGAAGATAAGACACTGTGCGCCTATTGTCCTCTCTGCGAACATCTTCTGACATGTTTGTCTCAGGAAGTTCTCACACACTAGTCTGATTTGAACTAGGTCAATCAGACAAGTCATGCTTATTGCACAACACATTGCAAGTTTCATATTTTCCAGTTCTCCTCACTCATAATTTATATGATTAAATTTACCATGATTAAATTAAGGGCAATCCTTAAAATTAAGAAACAGTCTAATGTAGTATCTACTCCAACTTCGGTTGTAGCATTCCAAGAGCATGGTGCTCTCCATTCCTAAACAAGTGCGCACGAAGCGTGCAACATATATTTAATTATAATCGAGTTGAATTTTTGTCTTTGAACAGTCCTGTGACAATTTATGATTTTTTTTGCGCGTAAAAATTAATAATCAAATACAAATTCAATTGATTATTCAAACACTGTAAAAATCAGTTTGGCTTGCATGATATAGTTGTTAATAGACAAGTATTTTCATTTTCATTTAAGGTGTTGGCATCATGATTTAAATGGGTCGAAGAATTTCTTTAAATTTGATATAGAGTACATTCATTTGTGCTGATAACAAATTTATCTGAAATAAAAAATATGGCTTACTGTATTCGTTTTTGAGGAAAAAGACTCAAAAAGTACATTTTTGCTCAAAATTTGACATTATTTACCATGCAACTCTAAGGAAAAATGTGATGCACCGATACTAAAGTTCCCCCAAAAGGTAACAAAGTAGGTCTAAGTTGCATACTTGAAAATACCGAAATAAAAAAATGGTGTCACCTTATTAGTTTTCCTAAAAATCGTTGAAAAAGGCCATTTTAGAGGGAAATTTCCGTCTTCATTAGACTCGCTGGGTCTCACGTTATTTTACGCCTATATGTCACGCAGCAAACAAAAATGGCTGCATGAAAGGTGAGACGCGTAATTATCAGGCGCGTTCTTAGACAAGTCATAGCAACATCAGAGTTCTACGCGATTTTATGAACGCATTACAAATTCGCGTAAATGCGTAAGGGAAAAATCACTCATGCATTTTTGCGACGCTAAAACCGCGAACGAATGCACGCTTGCTCATCTCCGAGTTTATTAGAGTCGGCTTGCGCGTACTCCTTAGAAACCAAAATCATAATGCCAACACCTTAAAGGAGGATGGCCCGATTAAGTATATGAAATTTTCATCTTGATAGATTGGCCTTCACCCCAAAACTCCATCTGTAAAGTTCCACGCCGATATTTCAATCCGTTTTGATGTGAGAGCTAAAAACGTAATTTTGTAAGCCCCATAGAGTACTGTGTAGAATTAATATTGGTCGACCAAA
>JAMKCH010033513.1:0-20826 GCA_023653785.1 Ophioderma brevispina
TCACCTGGACACAATAAATTCAGATGAAGGAACAAAATGAATGGTCCTACTGGAGCCCCTGTAATTTTTAAGCCTTGAAAGGCAAAAAAATATGGTGTTCCAAAACCTCCAAAGCAAAATTTATAGACAAAAATATTTCTGCGAAATGCAGTATTCAAAATAGTGTTTATTCTGGGAAAACCAAATTCACCATATTTCAACTGTGTGTATACATTAAAATAAGGAAATATAACCGCAAAAGTTCCACCACTAAGGGACAATAGAAATCAGAAATTCTTACAACACACCATGCAGTTGGAAATGAATAAGTAGTACTACAACACACTTTGGAAAGGCCGCGTTCTTGGGGCCACAAAAATATTCCACTGGACCAGATAATTCTGAATATTTTGGAAATTATGGGTACAGTGGACTTCAAGTTGAAGTGGGAACCTGCCTGGGGGGGGGAAAACTGCATTGGAAAGTAGTTACAGTACGGTCGTGGCCCTTAAGACCCCCATCGGTCTCCCAGCAGTTCCTAAGACCCCCATTGAAAGATAATTCAGTTCTAGGTTCCCTTTTGGGATTTTTTTGACTCAGAAGACTAACTTTGAGCCCAATTGCAGCTCCCAAGCCTGCAAATTTCTCAAAATTTCGTTCCCTACAGCCTAATTTCGGCCGAGACAAAAATCGGGGCTGCATATCTCCACCTGAAAAAAGTTGAGGGTCCCCCCCAGGTTTATGGATTGGTTGGAGTGTTGGTGTGTTGGAGTAGGGGGAGGGTTGGTGGTTGTAAGAGGTAGAGGTAGTATGAGGTGGGTCGGGGTGGGAGTCCAGAGGTATTTTGAATAAATTCCCATGATGCACTGCAAGTGCCTACACTTGCTACTGTACTGTACTTAAACACATGTAGAGTCTATGAGGGACAAAAAAGTGTTCCAAAAGTTTTAAGGACCACAAGACATTCATAATAAAAGTACTAGCGCTTTGTGCGGCCAGGTTAAATGAGTGTAAAAGCCAGGGTTTTATGTGTTAAGATAGGTTTTTGTGGGATCCACATGACCTTATGAGGTTGAAAGTTCCCAAAAATGGTAGCAATGTGGGATTGGACTCAAAACCACCCTCTGGGTGTGGGAGTGGGGAGAGGAGTAGGACTTTTGGCTGATATACAGTTGTTTTAGCCCCAGGATACCTCTCCTAGCCTGATATAAATACATTTGCTCCCTAGCCATCAGGATGTACAAATTAGGTACTTTTTAGATGGACTAAACCCAAACACTTCCAATCACGATTATTGAGGTTTATTCTATGTTTCGATACATATGCAGACATACACCCCTCCCAATCCCCATAGCGAGTAAATCATAACTTGTATAATTAGGGTGGTGTGAATGTCATCAATTGTATTTTGTTACTTTACAATTTTACAACTTTCTATTCTCTCTTTTCCTCTGCTATAAAAGAAGACTCTAAAAGGGGTGACATGATTTAATTATATGAAGTTACCTCTTGAAGAAAAATTGGCTTTCACATCACGCAAAACCCCTCTGTTTAAATTCGCACCTGATATTTCAATCCGTTAGCGTTAGATCGAAACCTATGTTATAAGCCCCACAGCGCCCTGTGGAAAATTAATATTGGTGATCACAGGTTTGCTCTAACTCCAAACAACATCCTTTACCCTAAGATTGTCACATGTATAGAAAATATACTATTCTTCTGATCCCAAAATTTTGAGACCACCCCTGTAAAATCTGGACGCAGGTACTCTAATACATAGTCTGATATGAATTGAATCAATTCTCATTCCAGGCAAAATACAGAATCTCCTCCCCTTTTAAATGCAGCTAACTGTCAATTGCCAAGTGATAAATAGATTGTAATTTATGTTTAGACCATATCTGTAATGGAACGAAATGAAGTTGTCAGGAAAATGTCTCCAATGTCTCCCCACCGGACAGGTCAAACATGTAATGTTTATGATCAAGTAGAACCGCAGCTGAGTAAAACACATTAAGATCCAATTTTCAATACACACAATGGCTTGTTATCAAAAACATGCAATCGACAGTGACGCATAATAACAATGATTGCTACTGGTATTTTCAATCAAAAAGATGGCATCAGTTTAGAAAAAGATGAATCTAGCAATTGAAACAAACATTGTACATTATGGTAACATGTCTCGCAGTGTATACTGGTACATCCCTAATAAGGCATACAATATTTTGTGAGCACTTACCATACAGAGGTCCTTATGCAGGAGTTTATTGGGGGTGCAGACTTCGAAAAGTGGACTTTTTGCTAAAAATGACTTTTTTTGTAAAATGGACGTAACCACCCTCAAAAATGGCCTTTTTGTGACTTTGTGAACATTTTACCACGCAAAATGGACTTTCTTGTCAATGATCTGTCCTCTAAAAGTTTTACCATCTGATTAAAAATCATCCAATTGGTCCTTTGCTCCCTTTTGTTGGAATGGACCCCCCCCCCCCCCCATGCGTATGTCCTACCAGATACCCAGTGGTGTGATTGGTTTTGTTACAAATCCTGAAAAAACATCGTAAAATTGACCTTAAATGAATGCTTCAAATCGGCTGAAATTAAGTAATAAATCAAATCGGGCTGATTAAATAATTAAAGTAAACATTCTAGCACGCTACATTACTTTTTTATTTCTCATTTTGGCTAAATATCTTCCAATTCTCATACAGAGATTCCTAATTTTTGAACAATGGCAAAACTAATGGCATTTTGAGGGAAATGCCAAATTTGTGTCCAAATAGTGCACAAAACCTGCCTCTCTGGTATCTATGGGTCCCTTTTTCAGCAAATTTTTAGGTAGTAGTGGGTTACTAACCACTTCCAGTTCACAGAGCACAAAAAAAAAAAAATCCCCTACCCAAACAAGCATTGAGAAACCGCTATCCCCATCACTACTACTTAGTACCCCTTCTCCAAGTTGGCCTACCCTTATGAGTGCCTAAGAAGGAGCCTATATATTGTACTTTCCTTATTTGTACCCAGTTAATCCTCTGACAAGTAACAAGTTACAGTAACTATACTCTGTCCCATCTTAAGGGGCGTGTTCCGATCCGTCTTTGGGACCCCCCTGAGTACCCTTAAGTAGTATCGATTTTGATATCAGATGAAAAACGTATTTTTCTCATTGCTGTCCCGAAATTTGAGCCCTCAAATCCATTTTATTCTCCAAGATAGAAAAAAAAACCATCGTTTTGTGTTAACCATCAATATTAGTCACAGTATGAATACGCTTTGCAAGCATGCATTATTGCGTCTACCATCCCAAACCCAAGTATGTTTCCCACGTTACTTGGTGGGGTGTATGAGCAAGTGCCAGGCCCTCATATCAAAGTAGAGAAACAATACACGTAAAATCGGAACAACCACCTTTACCAGTAAATTAGAGATAGGCCTCCATTTACATTTTTGGAACCGATACTCTTCTCTCTCTCTCTCTCTACAACGAAATTGAAAAACCGGCACCAAACGCAGCATTATTTAAAGGGCAATTTCGTGATCCACAGTCTGGCCCTCCACTTATCAAAAACTAGTTCAGATTTTTGTGTCATCTTACCATTGTCCTAATTAATGTTGACTTGTGTGCACAATACACATGCCATCAAATGGTCTCTGTCAATTCGTCATAGTGAAAGTTCTGATTTTAACACTATACGTGGTCTCAAGCTTCTCGAGATCAGTCGATCATACATGTGGGCAGTATTATAAAATCTGCCTTGGTGTGCATTAGAGGTGTTAAAAAATCATAGATTTCTTTAGTTGTCAAGTTGATGTCTGGTTGCGAACCTAATTTGGCAATCCTTATGCGTAAAAAAACAACAAGAAGGAGGCTTCTGGCGTACGGCAACGTGCTGTGGTGTGCACGTCCACCCTATATTATGATAATGGTGGGCATCCTGTTTAGTATTGTAGTCTTATGTGTGGGTCACTCAAGTGAATGATCGCACTTACAAGTTGAACAAGGCGGTTCTCGACCACAAAGCGTCCCCCGCCCGTCGCGAGTGGGTGTCGAGGGTGGGAGGGCATAGAATAATTTTAAGATCACAGGTAGAATTGTGATGGAAATAAGTTTTCTCAAACCATTAGGCTGCTGCAATAGCAGTTGTAATTTGGCGGTATCCAACTGTACTACTTGACCATACACTACTTTAGTTATTTGACCTAGATGACACCTAAGTTTCATGACATACCACATGTTGAGTTAGTTGACCGTGAATAACCGCCACGACCTTGAAGTGACCTTCAAATTTTCGGCAATGAATGCTTACTACAACCCATCAGTTTTCATTACCATACTAACCATGTGTATGGATTTGACCTTGGATGACCCCACATGACCTTGAAATAACCATCAAATTTTTGCCCTGAATGTTGACGCACACCCACCAAGTTTCATCATCGAGAGTGGCCTACCACATACTAGTGATTGACCTTGATGACCCACATGACCTTGAAATGACCTTCAGATTTTTTTGGCACTGAATGCTGACCACACCGAACCAATTTTCATCACTATCACTACTTAGTGTTTAACTGAATGACCCCGACATGGACCTTGAAAGGACCTCACAATTTTTGGCATGAATGCTGACTACATACCCCCCCAAGTTTCCATCCCATCCTACCACATGTGACAAGGGTTATAGCAATTTTTATCCCATTTGACCTGGAATGACCCCGCATAACCTTGAAATGACCTCCAAATTTTTGTGGGCACTGAAGGTTGGCCACACCCACCAATTTTCCTCATCCTACCACAATTGACAGGGCTATAGCAATTTATTCCAGTTGACCTTGAATGACCCCGCATACCCTTGAAATGACCTTCAAATTTTTCGGCCTGATGTTTACCACACCCCTAAGTGTCATCATCCTGCCACACTTGCCAAGGCTTATAGCAATTTACTCCCATTTTTGACCAATTTGACCCTATTTTGACCATATTTTGGACCGTTGACCCCTGCACACATGACCATCTCCGAACTCATCAGCCGCCTACTTGAGCGACTTCTATGTGCGAAGATGGGCAACCATACTTGCTTAGATAAAAGATATCGTGTTTACAACCAAGGCCTTTAGCAATTTAATCCCATTTTTGCCCAATTTGACTATATTTGACCATATTTTGACCCTTTGACCCATCATCATGACCCGATCTCCGAACTCATCCGCCGTCTACTTGAGCGACATCTATGGTGCGAAGATTGGACACCCATACTTGGCTTATATAAAAAGAATCGTGTTTAAAGGTTTTTGAGCAATTTAACCCTATTTATGACCAATTTGAAGGCCTTTGACCCATGACTCATGACCCACTTCAGATCCAATCTCAACGCGTACTTGAAGATACATCATGTTGCAAGATGGAACGCCTCACTTGCTTAGAATCAAGATATCGCGTGTGACACACCACCCACACGCACGATCGAAGAGCATTTTCTATAGTCCCCTTCGCCAACAGAAGTTGGCGGGGGACCAAGACAGCCACTTGAAATTCCACTTCTGTGTGGACCCTGTCTCTCATTGTGCCTGTCCGTCGAAGATCACAATGGCCCAATCATTAGTAGTTACAATCTTGGAAAAAAATTTGTGGGAACACTTTGAACGATTTTCCGGAAACTGTTCCCTCCCAGCCCCCGTCCTCGGGCCCCGCCTTCCCCAAACAATGTTGAATGGGGTAGCATCATCCAGCAGTCTTGCAAATTCCCCCAACATTGAATGGGTGTCCGGGGAAAGGGTTGGTTGAAGTTGAACGTCGGGGGGGCTTTCCATTAAGTGATAGCAGTTTGTGGGCTTCTTAACTCTGTCCCGGTGAGCAATTACATAGCCAATTAATGTGGGTGTTCCAACTACTGTAAAAGTGGAAATTTTTCGCACTCCGACATTAATTTCGCAGCTTTTCGTGCACTTGCCTGATCTAAGCGCGAATTAAAACTTGCGAAAAGTTTTATGTTGTGTGTAGGTCTAGTAGGTACTGAAAAGAGCGAATTTAAAAAACAACCAAAAATGTTAAAAATTACAGAAAAAACGCGAAATTTACACGCGCGAAAATAATCACTTTTACAGTACTTTTTTTCCAAGATTGTAGCCTCGTCCAGAACCCAAATTTCACCTGAAGTGGTTAAAATTTTGTATCTTAAGTAAGAAAGCATACTATTTTTTCTTCAATACCTCTGAAATCTTAGCGCTAAAAGTGGTTGGTTTGATGCCTGGAGCTAAAAAGGCCACATTAATTTTGGTCAACTTAATTTTACACAGTGACAGTTCCTGGACAGTAATTCGTGGACTTACACAATCACATTTTCCTAATCACCTATATGAAAATGGTTTTTAAAATATTGGCATGAAACTTTACAGATTTGGTATTGGGGTCACTACTACGATCATTCAGTCAAAATAGCACCTCCCCTTCAAACCACACCACTGAAGTAAAAGTTGGTAATCATTAGGGAGGGGTCATTATTTTGCCGTAGATATGGGAATGGAGGGATTTCAGGTAGAAACAAAAAAAAATTAAAGCGCGGGGGAAACTGAAAATTTTCAACAAGGAGAAGGGGAACCTGAACTTTAAATGGAAAATCTTCATAAATACAATCTCAGATACCATATTTTGACCACTTCTGGTAAAATCTGGGGTTCCTGGGAACCACATCCGAGCTATTACAATCCATTCCCCCTGGGATAAATAATGACTTCTCCCTTAGTGACTATCAAGCTAAATCACTCTGCCATGATGCAAATTTTTAGTGTTACAGTTTAATAACCCATCAAATGTGGCATTGTGGTTATTCCCATCGCAGGGGAGTCTCAGTCTGTCTATCAAAAGACTCAAAAGGACAATCATTTCATATTATTCAGTACTCTCGCATATCAAAATACAGAACGACAGCAAAGATATAATAAAAATAACATTATACATACAAAATGATCAATTGCACGATTTACCAGATATAAAAAAACGGAATTTTTTGGGATCTGGCGTAACATCAAAAGAGTACCAAGGAGCCCAAAGCCTCAAAATAGTGAGCTTATTTTTCATTGGGGTCCTTTAAAATATGAACTATTTTAGCTTTATTTCCATTGGGACCTTAAAACTGGATTGCAGTCTGTGGCAAGACATTTAATACTAACATTTAACAACACGAATTAATGCGCCCCGTTCAATAGTTATCCTGATATTCGTATGATAGGGGTGAAAAATCCTTGACCTTGAAATCTTCTGGAACCTTTGTTCTCAGTAAACAAATCACAGAACTTCTGAACTGTGTGCAAGTTTTCCAAAATTTCTCCTGATTTTCATGATCTATCGAGGATTCGAGCATTCAAAAAATGTTTCCTATGATGTTATTGGGATTAATGTGGTAATCAATTTTCATGATATGATTCTAAGTAAAACTGAGGCATGAATGCCCATGAAAATAATTCAAATGACATCTGGTATACACAAATTCAATGCTGAATGGCGAGTTTGTATCCAGTTGTTTTCAATACACTTTCCCCTGTGTTAGTGGTTTATCCCACTAACAACACATTCATCTTGTAACGGTAAAGTGCAATTCTACCTTCCGTACCTTCCCTAGGCCCTTCTGTTTAGAAGTAGGTTTACGTGGCGATTTTCCACTTGCTGTCTTGAGCAGATCCTGCCCAGTCAACCTTAAAATCATGTTTGTTGTGGTTTGTTTTACCGGTATAATGGTGTACATTTAGAAAATTACAAATAAAGAAAATGTACTGCAAACAACTAACATATGTTGCTGACTGACTCTCTTGCCCCTAAACCCCCCTCACTAGTACTTATTTCTGACTGGTAAACATATCCCCGTTCTACGGAATAGCAGACCTTGGGCCATTTTTGATATTTTACAGAACAATGGAAAGGGATCACCCATCAAATGTGTTTGTCTTCACACTTTTGCTCGGAGGGGGAAATAACAAACCCTCAGACCACACATTAACCAGACAAGGACGCACAGCAGCAGTTTTTTTTTGACATCATTTTACTGTTTACTTTTCTTTGACAGGAGTAGCTACTACTTGATACAAAGCTGTAAATTATGGACAATGTATTAAGTGCAATTGTGTGTGCCCTCTTGCACGCCAAAAACCATAACACAACCAAAAAAAAAAGAGTTGGGATTGAGAACCCACCCATTCAATAGTTAAATCCCAATATGGCAATATTGATTAGTTTTGAGAACTACTCCTTGACATCTTTGTCCTTTGTCCTCCATGTCAACAATAACACAGAAACTCTGAATCTGTGTGCATAATTTCCAATTTCTCTTGATTTTCTTGATAATAATGAGCATTGGAAAAAATGTTTATAAAGGATGCTATTGGATTATGTGGTATCAAAAAAAAAATGTCTATGTGCATTCTATGTAATTCAGCCTATTTATTGTATTTAGGAAGACTGAGGCCTGAAACAATGGCAGCTGGTGTCTACACTACTTGTGGAGATTTATACGGGGGTTTTTTCAATACACCTTCCTCTGTGTTAGTGGGGTTTATATCCCACTAACACAGATTTTGACCTTTGTATGAAAGGGAACTGCGTCTACCACAGGGAGTTGGAAAGGAATGTGACAATGGCCTTTTTCTTTGGGAGCTTTAGTTGATTGCTTTCTTGTCAGAGGTCATTTCTCCATACAAATCCCAAAATGCAAGCAGTATGGTAATAACCCATTGCATTGGGTACTTGGGAATCAAACATTTCTATCTAGGACTAGTTATGGAACTAATGTTAGGTGGTTGGAATTCCCCTGGGATACCACCAGCACTTTTTCAAATTCATGTCAGAGCTAAAAAAGTAGTACTGCTAACATTGGTTTTTGCCGAAGTGCTCAAATTTGCAATTACCTCAAGGTGAATTTTCCAATCGCAGCCCATTAATCAAAATATAGCAGTGTTCCAGGAGCTCACCAGAAGGCCTCCCCGGGATGCTCCTGCTTTTTTCACATGTAAATTAGGTACCGTCTGGTAAAAAAAGAAATCTCCACTAACATTGCTGGCACTACAGCTCCAATAACTCACCAAGCACCGCTTTGGTTGCTTGGGTAATCTCCTGGGGAGCTCCATTAACTTACCTTGATACTTCATGTCATCCATGATTCTTGTTGATCACCAGGAGATCTCCATTAATTTATTGGCTTTTCTGTTATACCTATTTGCATGTGAAAAAAGCAGAAGGCCTCCTGGAGTCCTCCTGAAGGCCTCCTGGAACTCTGCAGTAGAGCTCAGGCACATGGTTGATTTATGCAGTTCTTGGTGGTCCCCTGGTGATCAACATTAACTGGAATAGGGTATTATATGGGTAGAACTATAACCACTTGGTCTAACACCATTTTGTCTGTCACTTAGGCTAATAACCACTTTGTCTATTGTCATTTGATCTATGACCAGTTGGTCTAATGCCCATCTGGTCTTATGCCCATTTCGTCTAATGGCCAACAGGTCTAATTTCCACTTCGTCTAATATCATTGGTCTACTCTACACCCTTTTAGCTAATACCCGTTGAGTCTAATGACCATGTAGTCTAAACCCATTTTGTCTAATGATCAGTTGGTCTAATAACCATTTAGTCTAAACCCATTTGGTCTAAATCCATTGGTCTAATGATCAGTTGGTCTAATAACCATTTAGTCTAAACCCATTTTGTCTAATGATCAGTTGGTCTAATAACCATTTAGTTTAAACCCACAACAATCACAGTTTCCTCTATTAGTGTTAACTGAGTACTGTGATAGTGCCTTACACCAAATGCAGCAAGAGCCCGAAAACCCCATTTACAAGTAACTGGTGAATAATTTAAACAAAGTGCTCATATACTAAATACCCCACATACGTACATTACTCTGAAAGGATGTAAAAGAAGAAAAATGAAATAAAACATGCCAGTTCATGTAAAATTGAAATGATGACTTCGACCATTATGGCACAGCATAGGCCTATGTACTTTAACATGTTTAAGACACTGCCGAATCAGTATTGACTGGACAAACAGCGTAACTTAATTTGTAGTTGGCCAGTTTCTTTCAATCCGATCTTCTTTTTTATTGCGAGGAAGAAAGCGAGATTTTCTGGGTATTTCTGTCCCTATTTTGAGTAATGGACGAAGTCCAAACTTTGCCCATAACTCTACCCTCAATTGGAATCTACTATAGATTGTGATATTCCCCTTCTAACAGTTCCCCAGATTTCGCTTGGGTCGACTAGGCAAATGAGATAAAGTATCGTGCTAAGAGACACAAACACGTTGACCACGGCGGGGTTCGAACTAACGATTTTTACAAGCTGTCTTATGTGCTATTTACATTATAATGACAGGCTAGTAAGAAAACGAATAAAAGACTATCACACGCCAAAATAGATTTCGAAATGAATTTGTAAACAGCATTGCAACATGTCAAGTGTTAACAAACACAATTTTGTCAAACATAAACAAGCGTATGAAAGGTAAACTTCATTTCAAACATCAAGTGAGTATAAAATGTGTGAATGGGCAATATAAAAGCTAAAATAGGTAACGTTATAGAAGGTCTGAAAAGCAGAAATAATGTTCAACACGTCATTTCTTGCTTGGTATATAGACCTATTGTAATATGCCTATGGTACCCTCTGTTTATACATGCATAGACAAAATGAGTATAGTCGAAATGGCATTAGACGAAATGGCAATTAGACGAATGGTTTTAGGTGATCTGGTGATTAGACCAAATGGGCATTAGACGAATGGCATTAGACGAAATGGTTTTAGACAATCTGGTGATTAGACCAAATGGGCATTAGACGAATGGAATTAGACAAAATGGTTTTAGACAATCTGATTATTAGACCAAATGGGCATTAGACGAATGGCATTAGACGAAATGGTTTTAGACAATCTGTTGATTATATCAAATGGGCATTAGACGAAATGGTATTAGCCGATGCGGTAATTATTATTTTTGTAGGAAATTTTGTATTTATGCGTCAATGGTTTTAGACAAAATGAAATTAGAGTTGTGGTATTAGACTATGTGGTTTTAGATCAAATGGAATTAGACTATCTGGATATTAGACGAAATGTATAGACGAAGTGGCAATTCCCCGTCGAGACTTCAAGTGCAATTGGGATTGAGTTTGCTAATGGTGGTGTATACAAGGCCATGTGCCCTAACCAAAAACTTAGTCATACAACTTAAAGGTGCATTTCGTGATTCCAGTGGAGGCACCACGGGGGGGGGGGGCATGGGGGAAAAAACCCCAATTTTTTTCTTGCCCCCCTAGTTTCCCCTCTTGGTCAGAGAAAAATAAGGAATTTTTTGGCGAAATTCAAGCCATTTGGGCCAAAAATCACAATTTGGGGGAAAATCAGCGATTTGTTGCCAAAATTGGTTTTAAAAAAAAAAAATCTCCAAATATTTGATACTTTGCCCCCCCCCAGAATTTCACTTGTTTTCCCCAAAAAAATTTCACTTTTGCCCACCCCCCAGAAAAAGATGTCTGGTGCCGCCACTCTCCTGCCAGCACCTTCTGTTTTTATAACATTGTTCAATAGAATATCCTTTGAGAAAGCTTATTCACACTTTTTAGTTGATCCCGACCTTGTGTTATGAGCAAGTGCTTATTCCCACGGTCCCATAAACCACTATGGCTGCCTATATTTCTTCCGTTTACTGAAAGAAAATACAAAAATTTAATGAATTTTCTTTACAGATACGACACGAATTTTGGTAAAAATGGATTACTAATGTTCACGGTTCAGATGATATACAAATCATCAACTTTTTTAGGTAAGTTGGGGGGAAACTAGGTTCATGGATCACGAAATGCCAAAGATACAACAAACATAATGATCCTGAAGTAAGCCCAATTGTCACAAACACTTTTACTTTAGAAATTTAATTTGGATTAGGCTAACTAATGAAGTGCGCAACTATTTACGTCACTGACCGCCGGTGACCGTTCAGTCAACCAGAAAGTTTTGCTTGATGCTCATCATGCTCAGAGATTTTTTATGAATGAATCCACCAGGTCAAATGTTGTACCCATGCGCAGTTCGATTAACAAAATTTTCCAGCGTGATACCGTACATGATTCCTCGCCAAAACAAACAAAAACGGCCACTGTCACAAAACCGTTGCATTTTGGGGTGAAAAATCTTATGCTTGTTCCCCCCCTAATATTTAGAATGTTGCCATCTTAAAAACCTGATACGGGGATCTTTTCCTAATTAAATTTCGAATTAGTACGAAATGACACTAATTCGATCGGTAAACTACAGCACATGTACTAATTGATAGCAGGCATTGCTTTTAGGGTCGGGTTTTTGTTGTAAGAGGTCAGATGCAATATTCACCTGTGGTTTTCCGAGGAAAATTCAAATTTGTATTTTCCCCGTCTGTACCCGCCCAACGCGGGACCACATTGCGTCAGTAAGCAAGATTTTGGCATGATGTATAAAATACTGTTTGAAATAATTATAAGTATTTTATAAATTAGTTACAAAAAATAAAAATGTACTCATAGTTTCCCTATTCTTTGTTAAATGAGTGTTTCCTGGTAGACCTTGTATGATGGAATTGTTTCTTGTGAATGCGAATATATTTGGGCCATGTGACATGCCCTAAATAATCCCCATCTCGAGTCCATAAACCTACATACATTCGGAATCGTGACCTCATACCCTGGGGGGCCCCGGGATTGTTGCCAGCTTGCGGCGTCACCACTGAACAACATTTGGAACAGGCACAAGGCCAAGTGGCTGATTGACTTGGGGACACACGCTACAATAGAATATTATTCCTAACTTACCTCTCAATTAACGGTTGATTACACAGCTCCATAATCGCAGTGCCACCTTGCCTCCTTTATGAATGCCATCCCTTACTGCCCAAATGAGAAATTGGCGAATTTTTAATTTGACCGTGTCATTTTCTCCAATGTTAAAAACAAAAATGGCGGCCAACCAGGTGGTCTTACTTTTACTGTCCACGACTAAAGCATGTGGTCATACATGTGACGTTCAGTGACGGGTTTGTATTCGCGTTTCAGCCGGCAATAGACCGTGATAATAATTAACTTCGCCTTCTGGCAGAAGGGATTCGTTTCTGATCCGTACCCTCCTTCGGCCACCCAAATACAGCCCGCCCTAGATCAAATAACCCGAGGACCTATGGTTTCCAGAAGTTTATGCCATTTTTCACATGCACGAATTTAAAATGGAAAGAAAGGGACAAAATGAATAAGTTAGAAGTCTACTCTCATCCTTGCATGCAGTTTTGAAATTGGAAGTGTCTTTTATAATAGAATTTTCAGTATACATAAATTTGACCCACTGTTACAAAATGCTTATCGCCTTCACACAGTTTCTGTGCGTATTCTGATGCAACCTCAAGCTAATTACGTAACACGGATTCTCATCACTTTTATCTCTAGTCTAATTATCGTAAGCCATGTAAGTCCTTTCCCCCCCCCCCCTTGGGTTTTGAACCAGCTAGCTTGCCACGCTTTGGTTTGCGAATAAGATAAGGTTTTGCAAAGTGTTAACTGTACTCATACTACAAAATACTAGGCATGTGGATTTCTAATTGGGGGGAAATAACTTAGGCTAACTTGATTTTTAATTAAACGTTTTTTCTTGGCCTGCACCCCTGCATGTATTTTATTTTTTCAAAGGTGTCTATTTTAGATGGCGGTGAATCGCCTGTCAGCGGCAAATAGCATGTTAGGATCAAAAATTCCAACCTTTACCGTTAATTTCGTCATGCAGCCCTCATGTTTTTTTGTTCCTTTGAGGCTTGACTTCTCTACATTTCTGTAGATATAATTTCACGTGAAAAGGTATTTTGTACTTCAGATTTCGGCGCTGTGTGCCCGGTGAAAATCGCCGACGCTACCGGCATCTAAAAATAGAATTCACATCAAGCACAGTACGCATGCCGCAATAAAATTAACCAGGAACGGAGCGGTTTTTTTGTTTGTGAATGTGCCTGAAGCCAACCTTGTTATCCTGAGTGATGACCTACCCGCCACATTCCTAACACTTTTAAAACGGCCCAGAATGTAGAAGGTAGAATGTAAATTACACTACCGTTTTGTAGTGGCTCTGGTTCACCGTGACACACACACACTGACAATCACAATGCATGCCTTGTGGCGTGAAAGATGAGTCTAATGTCAAGACTTCAAGCAAGATGGAAAGCTCCCATCTTCAATCTTTTCCCCCTGCCTTTTTAGTTTTCGGTTACCGCAACGGTAGGGTTGTATCCCCAGGGGCTTCAACGTACCGTTGCGGGGGACGTGATATCCTCACTCTCGCGAGCGGCCATGTACATGGGGCCATTTCAAGAAGCCCCTCTGCATCAGAACGTTAAATACACATATGCCATTGTCGGAGGTTTGCCTAAGGGCTTTCCCAAAGTTAACCTACATGTTCGCTCATCCCACCTACTCGGAAGAGTGTCATGGTCGTGTGCTTCCGGTAACAGTAAAAGATCTCTCAACTCCCAGCTAGAACTGAGCGTTTCAAAAATAGTCCTGTGCCTTATTTTATTAATTTACTTAGATATTACTGTAGATACTTATTATTTACTGCTTCCTCAGGGTTATTCTGCATCTTATTACATGTGCCATTTTATGTTTTTATGATAAAATTGTAAAGTAAATAGCCGGTTGTGCAGAATTTAGAACTTTTTAAATTTTAATTAATTGAATTTAATTAGTTGTGTGTAATTTTAGCGTTATAATTTAATTTTGATTCTTAGTACTTTGATGATTGTTTTCTAGTAAGTCGATGTGCAAATTTAATGTTTTAAAAAAAATGTTTTTATATTGTATTTATTTTTTATGTGTAATTTTGTCAGAAATTGGCCTTTGGGCCAGAGTTGAAATTTAATAAATCAAGCAATCAGTCAATATGCCCCATGAGCAGTACTACAGGTATTAATGTTAACTAAGGCACTTTGTGGACATTAGATCAATGCGATTACTCGCTTTTGAAGCCCAAAAACTGCAATTTTATCTTCGGATCTTGGGGAAGGTTAAGCCGCAAAACGCCAGTTGGTGACAAGTCTGGTGCCGGATTATGACGATTAATTCTGCTGATTTTGGTGTGAACATGCCGATACACAAATTGAGCAAGGGTTTTCTGATTGAAACTTCTGGTAGCTGTTGCCAGATTTCGCCATGTCGCTGAACCGTTTTAGGTATGAATCAGAGGGTATCTGCCTTCGTCCTCATTACTATTTGTGTAAGAAAAGTAAATCGCAGAATAAGTAATCAATTTCCGTTAGCAAAGCAAGATAGGAACTCACAATAGCTTGCATCTGACTAAAAATGCATGATGACAATATAGTCAATGAAAATGGGTTTCAACAGGGACTCTGCTAAGGATTTTTATTTGTTTAGCAATTTTGGCAACAGCTCTTGCTTTGATCATGATGATAGAGCAAACGTACACAACTGTATAGGGAAAAATTGCCTACACAATCTTAAAATGGCATAGCAAATGGCAGAAAATGTGTAGCAAACTGCTATGCTAAACCTGTTACCAGAGCCGGGTTTCATTATACCGTAAAATCGCGTATACAAGCAACGGTGCCTATAATAGGACGATTTCGAAATCCGACACAAGAGAGAACAATTGCATTAGCCCCTCTAATTGATAAGGATGGTTTTGGCACGCTCTTCGTGCGAACGTGTTTATCCACTGCAGTAGATCACATGAACGACAATGTCCTTATGATTTATAAAATCTTTCTTACCCATGGGAGAAATTACCAAGGTTAATAGGCCACTGTGTTATACGAGCATTTCTGGAATTCAATGGTTAGGTTACATAGCTGGATAGCTTGCCCTGTCTTGTGCAGTGTACCGCGAACGAGATGAGATGACCGACAAACTGCCTTTTGTGCTCAATTAACGTTGAAGTTCAGGTTTGATGTACTGTTTGGTGTGTGAGAATTTAATGGAATTCAATGACAATGTTATAATCCGTCGATTTTATAATCCTATTCATTGCCCCTCATCAACCAGATAATGGAATCTGATTGAACCATCAACAAGATTTAACCAAATAAGTCGATCAGTTCCTGGTTAGAGAAAAAGTAAACGTTGAAGTTCCACAAGACCACTTTATGCACGGTGTTTACGCACAAAAATAACAACACAAGCAGTAGTATGAATTATTTTTCCAACAAAAATCGTCTGTTCTCTTTCCTGACTTATTTTTGATAAAAAAAGGATTTTTAATATGGTATCTATATGATTCCTTGTGATAATACAGGGCCGTACACAGGATTTTTTTTGGGGGGGAGAGTGCTGGGGACGTTCAAAAAAGTGAACCTTTTCCGAAAAGGGGACCTTTTTGGGTAAAAAGTTGGACCTAACCCCCCCTAAAATGGTCAAGGTCCATTTTTGGACTTTTTGAACATTTTTTCACAAAAGGTGGACTTTGTGTCAACTTTCGCTAAAATTTTGGAACTTTTATAACATTTCTCACGTATAAAAAGTGAACCTTTTGCCCCCTTTTCCGAATTGCCCCCCCCCCCCCTTCCCCGGCAGTACGGGCCTGTGATTACATATGGGGATTTTGGGACTGTTTTCTGTCTTTGTTTTGAATATGTAAAGTACATGAAAATTGCATAACAGAGCTAAAGGTAAAACGGTGTTATTTGTAAAGTTGCAATAAAGTTAGGAATAGAAAAACTATGTTCGCGCCCAAAAATCGTTGAGTTAACATTCCGTTCGGAACTATCAGTGCTTACGCTTTTCGCGACTGTGAAACGAAACCAACAACTATACTTTTTCTTTGTGCCGGGGAAATCTCAGACAAAGAAAAAAGCACACCACCAGTAATTCCACATCAACGTAAGTCTTTGACAGAGTCTTCGAAGAGTCGTGCCGAGGCAATCATGTGAAGGGGGAAAATTTCCCAATGAACCCGAGTTGTCCCGGGTACTGATCAAGACACGGAATGTGGGGAAAATTGTTTAGATTGATTGACTCTATGATTTATAAAAGAAGATCGCATTTTAGTAATCCGATACCCATGTTTACTCTCAATGTACCAGGCAATTGGTGGGCAAAACTTCAAGGGGCCCGCGTGACTGACCTTCGGTATAATCTGTTCAACCGCCTCACACTTGACCAATCAAGCAAGACTAACTATTTCAAGCAAAATATATGTTGGCATGGGAACTCTGGGGTCATTATGACCCGATACCGATAGCTGATGTTGGCAATTTTTGCCAAAAGTTTAGAAAACTTGAACCAACCCATTTTTTTTTTTCGAAAGAAAACAGCAAAATCCACTCTATTTTCAGTAAGCGAATTCAAGGTTGCTGGCTGAAACAAAGGGATGGATAATGAGAATGTTGAAAAGATTCGTCCATTCGTTGTGAAATATAGCATGTGGATGTTAAGTATTAATCTTTGATTTGAAGCGGGATTTCGTGGCATTTATACATTTTTTTGCATTGACATAATATTAAGTACAATTCCTGGAGAATGTTAGAAGTCCACCTATTATGTAGTCACTGCTGTAACCTAAGTTTAGGGCCACTGCAATCCAAGCTAATGAGTTTAGCCAGGTTGTCATCATCTCATTCAACCATTATGGTTTATCATGTTTATTATTATATTGGATTTGATTGTATTTTTATGTTGAGATGAAAAAATTGATTTGCTTTGGTCATTGGTATTTAGGGCAAAGAATCTCACATGTGCTGGAGTGATGGATTGGCAGCTCTCATGATGAGAGGGTGATTATCGCATTTACCTTAAGCCGGAAATTGGTCTGGTGGTGGGTTTTTTTAATAACAAAAGGCGGGCAAGTGTTAGGGTTGAAACTTATGACATGCTCTAACAGATATTCGCGAGAGTACATATGGGCAATCGTGGTCCAGTAAGCGGTCCAACAAATCACAAGGAATTAATAAAAAAAATCATTGCATAACATGTGTTCTTTGCCCGGATGGTATGTTTAGACCGATGCGGGGAAACAAATCCTAGTGGCACTCTTTACGAATTAGGCCTTGGCTGAAACAGCTGTTACAAGCTATGTCAATTTGATTGCTCATGGTTCAGGCAGGGGTTTGCAGGAATGAGTTTGCTGAATGTAACTAACGAGCGATTTTGAGTCATATTACACCAGCGAAGTAGTCGCTCATCTGAAGAATATACTGAGAGGGCGCTAGTTGTTAAGTATTTACTTTGTCGGTTTCCGAAGGGTTCCTCTTATAGGCACTGGTGCTTGTTATAAGCGATTTACGGTATAGAGTCACAAACTTTGGGCTAGCAATGCATTTTGTGAAAACTGAAGGACTACAAAAGTTGTTGCCCTAAATAAGTGCTATATAAGGAGTACAATAATAATTGGAAGGGCACGGAAGTTGATTTGAGTTGAAGTTGCTGTGGAGATTTGAAAAAGTTGATAACAGTAAATGTATGTTGATTGTTCATTAATGTAAATGTCATTATTCATCTTAAGGCATGTGAATTACATACTGCCCTTATGTAGTATCTTCAAACCCAAGTTTTATCTAAGTCAGGGCCTACCTAATTAACACAACAGGGGTATTTGACAAAATGATTTTTTCGAAAGTTTGAAGAGTTAAACATCTTGCCTTGAATATGAGGACTAGCGGGAGAAAAACCTCTGGAGCAAATTCAGTAGTTATGGTATAGCCTAGGCTTACTCTAACACCCCTCCCAAGGCAACTGCTTCAAATACACAGAATGAGATCAGGGTCGTACGCACGAATTGTTTTTGGGGACGTGCGTGCACTTGAAAAAAAGTCACAAAAGTTGGTTCGGTAAAAAAAAAAAATTGGACTTAATTGTTCTTGGCCAAAGTGCACATCAACACAATGAAATGGTCCGTCTGACATTTCCCACCAAAAAAGGTGGACTTTCTGGTCAATTGTTTGTAAAATATCGCACTTTTTATCTAAAAAAACAAAAATATCCGCAACAAGTGGACATTTGCAAGTGGATCCCCCCCACAAACGTATCATTGAGCCTCGATGAGATGCTTTGAATAATTTCCCCACTGAATATTGTTGTTACGGTTTCAAGTTTTCAATTTGCCACACTGCCAACATATATGAATGCGCGCTCCAAACCTAAACTAACACTCAATTTCCCATTAGCCTAATCCAATCCCCACAAATGACGAAAAATAATGAAATCCTACAAAGATTGTGTATTGCAAAACCAAATACAATAATAGTTATGCAGAATGGTGCAAGATTTCAAACCTATTGTGCTGGCCATTTTGGGTGAAAAGTACCAAATTGGGCACAGATGTAGTTCTTGAGATGCTTGTATTAAATCTGGTCTAGGGGCCAACTTAATTTCCTTCCAAGATGGCCGACAAAGTCAAAATGGCCGCCAATGTTAAAAATGTCATGTTTTTTACAGTTGCTTTCTAGTTTATTTATGATCCAGTTACTCAATTTGATTGTATTTCGTTGTCATTTTAGAACAGAATATCATAATTGAAACTCCACTGGTTAATTCCATTGTTAACATTAGCAAAAATTGATCCAAAATGGCAGGAAAAATTCAAAATGCCGGCCAATTTGAAGGCATACATTTGATATCAAGAAAATTAATTTTTTTCTGGATTATTGTGATGATGCCATCAAGGTTGTATTGATCAATGTGCATTAAAGAGACGATTTCACATCACCTTAGAATACAAACAAATAAGACATGAAATCCAAAATGGCAGCGGAAAATCCAAAATGGCGGACTAGTAGTTGTCACTTAAGCTTATCTTTTGATAATCAGAAATGAATGTTTTCTTAATCTTGATAAACTCCATCAGGAAGGAATCACATCAACTTAAGAGGAGGAAACCAATTAAGGTCTGTTGTTAAAAGGCTTCTTCCATTATAATTTGGCCAAGATGGCTGCCAAACCTCGAATGGCCACTACTTTAGAAGTATCACTAACGTGCCTGTATGAGTCCGCCGTGCTACTTTAATGGGTTTTTTTTCATTAAAAATAACATAACCTATTTGATTTGGGATGTTGGCTCTGTGGGTTTTACACGGGCACAGGACTAAATCTTATACAATGAAAAGGCTTGATTTCCCCTTGCTCTAAGCCTAGTGATTTGTTTAAATGATTGCAGGGCAACGATCCTATAGTGGAACTTTACGGACAAATTCCAAAATATAAATAAATGGCAAATTGCCACCAACCGTAAAGATGAGTTGACTCTGCGGAAATACTTTTGCGCCTGAATGGTAGCCAAGGTCTTACTAAAATACTCTCATGAAAAATTATTTGCCATCAAAGTCCTCCCATGGACAGAGTTACAGGTAGATCAGCGGCTACAAACCTGATATATCAGTAGATTTAAAGCACCCTCAATTCAATTTCAGGAAATTCCACTAAACCTCATGTCTTAATTGGCGATTTTCAAACGCATTAGTACCCAATGGGGCTAAATGAGCCAATAAAACGACGGACAAAGCTGTGGAAGAAGGAAATGGTTAGAAAGTCAACATCTGCACACACTTGCACGACCCTAAATGACGCTATATTTTAAAGTGCAATTGACGAGAGGGTTACAATCATGATTATAGCTATGTTGGAAAATCTCTAACATTGCTGTAGCAGATTGTTGTGAATCCTGTTCCACTAACTTAAGTCCATGCGCAGTCAGTAAGACCAAAGTTTTAAGCGGCACTTTAAATACAGAACGTGAAGAAGGTTGGCCAAAACTCCAACTATGACAAATTTGCCCAACTAGGGCATAATACTGCTCGGAGATCATCCAAGAGGCGGCTTTGCGTCGGAGGAATAATACC
>JAMKCH010033514.1:0-24086 GCA_023653785.1 Ophioderma brevispina
CTGCCCCGAACAAATTGCTCACTGACTGTACACATGAGACTCATTACTGCGCAGCGTGAGGGCTTCAAAATAAATTAACAGGTTGATATCTTTGGCGCCGTATTCAAATGCTCCGCAGGACATGTGTTGAATGATAATGCATAATACTTAAGATTTAATGAAATTAACAGTATATTTTTAAAATGGAACATTTTAATGCTTTATCTGTTATTCATCCCTATACATGTTATTTGGAAGTTTTGGAAATCAAAAGAATGAAAAGAAAAGAATGCTGCATATTGTTGCTTCAAGTCCAAAAACTGATTTTATTAAATATCATTTTGATATTTTTGATATATGGTTTCATTTTACAGTCTTACCCAACGATATAACCAGACATTTTCATTTAGGGAGGGAGGGACCAGGCGATGGGAACCATTTAACATTTGGGACATCACTAAAACACATTTTGCAAAGGTGAACACGGTAACCTGTCAATACTATCAATTTATTACTTTTCCTGATCTCTATTGGGCTAGGAGGGGCAAAGATTTTTAGTGCGGATCCAACCCTTACTCCTTCCCCTCCCACGCCCTCACCCACAGGCTGGTTACGTCACTGGGGTTCCCTGACATTTATTCCGAATGTGTAATTAATGGAGGATATGCTGCAAATCCCAAAGCTGAACGTTAAAACCACAAGTACTCTTTGGGTTACTCTAGCGTGTATCTTGTTCGGTCTTTCACATCGGGACTTTCACTTCCGCAACTGTAACTTTTGAACGTGTTAATCAATTTTTATGCCGTAATTTTTATATGAGAGCTAACAAAACCGGGATTGTACTACAAGAAGAAAATATATGAATAGCACAGAGGGTTTTCCATGAAAAATCGCTGAATTTGGTTGTACTTTTTTTTGACTCACCCTGTATTACTCGAATTAGTTTATGCTAATCCTCAGTCTTAAATCAAAATAATATCAAATTAAACTTTTCTCAAGTGTAAACGTGCTAATATAAAATGAGTTGTAATGTTTTATGACATAAGCCTGCACTATTATGATCAAATTTAACCTATTTAAGCTTGTAGATCATTTGGCAGCACAGGGGAAAAATGACAGAAAATCTCTAACTCTTAAGGGTTACCATGACTTAATCAACTAGGTTACAGTTAATGCTATGATTGAGGGCAGAAAATTATAACATTGGTAATTGCTTCACACTACCAAGCCCAATACTATATTGAAGGATATTTTTGTGAATTTTTACTTCTGCACATTCCATGATTACCCACTTTGGTGTGAATTTAAAACTGACAAACTATTATCACTCTACATGACAATGTATTGTTGTTGAATACACCCGTGAAATCAACCCACCACAAAATACCATTTATAGACAATCAAAACTGTGAATTATTAACCCCGCAAAATAATTCCCACTACTCCAACTCCAAAACACTCGAAAGCACTCCGAGCCACCTCGCAATGTCAGCTGGTACGACGTCGCTCAAAATGTTATTTTCATTGGCACGATTGAGTGCTAGTGAATTATTGGAATTTTCCTGGATTGAAATTTAGACGATTGGTTTGACAGTTTTATAAGTGTTTTTTTGTGAGCTGTTGACCGTACATTTAAAACAGGGTGCCGTGTGTACAAGTTTATTAAAATCTGGTTAATTAACTCCAAATAAGGAATGTGATCTATCCTAATAGGTTAAGGGGAATATATCATTGGAGAGGGCTAAAAATGAAATCTACACCATTTAAATCAAGGAAAAATTACCACCCTTATATTGCTTTTTGTTTGACAAAAATCGAGCTTCTCCGTTCAATATGTCACAATTGAACTTTGTGAATTGGAATTTCCTTATGTTTCTTGGTTTAACATCTTAATGTATTTTTATTTTTTTCAAGCTGCGATATTTTAGATTGTTTCCACTTTAAAAATCTATATCTCAAAAAATAATTTAACCCTTTGGAGCTCTAATTTTACAATATCTTTTAAAATTTAAGCACTACTTTTCTAATTCAAAGTGAAAGTAAAACCGCGTTTTTTTCTAACTAAACCATAAAAAACAGTGTTTCTAGACTTAATAACCTATATCTAAAAAGTTCAATTTTAACGACATGGCTCACTGCAAAACATTTTTCTCCAAAAACGATTTAAATCCTAGAGAGGATGGATAAAAAGCAAATTGGAGTATAATACACACTTGGAATGAACATTGCCATTGCCATTAGCCCCATGGGAACTTGTTTTAAGGGGGGTCAGTAGTAGAAATCAAAAAAATAATTAATTTTCCACCAGTGCACAACCATGACCCCTTAACACAAGTTCCCATGGGGCTAATGGTAATATTCTAGTTCATTCCATAGTGTAGTTATTATACTCCAATTGCTTTTTAAATCCCATTCACTAGGATAAATCGTTTTTGAAAAATACCCCACCCCCCCCCCTCATGTTTGGCATGATGCCATATCGTTAAAATTTACTTTTTAGATATGGTTATTAGTCTAGAAACCTTTTTTAATTTTTTTGTATTTTTAGGAACACTGTTTTACAAAACAAAAAGCAATAGAAAGGTAAATTTTTTTTTTTGTTTCCTTGATTGTAATATGTAGATTTCATTTTAGCCCTTCCAACGATATATTCCCCCTTAATCAGTTATGGAAGATTTTAACCTCAACTCATCTTGTTTTTAATTTGACATTTATGAGAGGTTTATAACTGCTCATTTACTTTACCCAAAAATGTTATGTTAAAAGTCGGTTTATTTGGTTAAATTTATCAAGAGGAGGATGAGTAGTAATTAGTATTTTAACAACACATCAATACTATCGGTCATTTTAGTGTCATGAAGATAATTTATTTCAATTCACTTATTATCATATACATTTAGGGAAGAGCCCATTTTAGAAGCGGGAGGAAACTGAGTACCTGGAAAAACCTTGAGGCTGAGTATGGACAGAACCAATGCACATGAAATCGCAGGCAGACCAACCTGGGACCACAGTGGGCGAAGTGAGGGAAGACACCACTGTGCGACCCCCCCCAATTTAATCATAGGATTTTATTCTAATGAAGTGAGAGATAAAAATTGTAAATTTTATTATATTAGCTTGGAAAATCGGCAATAATGGCCCTGATATACTTGTTGTCGCAGCGTGCGACTGCAAAATCGCTAGTGAAAAACGCTTGTCAATCGCTTCCCACGTCAAATTCGCTGGGAGCGTCTGAGAGATTGAGTTTGAATTAAAGTCAACTGGCTTGCGTGGGCTTGCGTCAAGTCGCTGGGTATGGGGCCCCCTTTTTAGCGACTTAATCATTAGATATCGGCAGTCATTTTTCCAATAAGCGACGAATGATGGCATAAAAAATCGCTACGCTTCCCTTGCGACTGGTAGTATAGTCATGGGCATAAGTGTACAATTCCATTCCATTTAAGGAAAAAAATTGAAAAGTCTAGAATCTTAAGTGTAATGTTTTGGTCTTTACTATATGGATTTCAAGCCAGCTACTCAGTGGTGGATGTAAAAGTCAGCAGCTGCTGACAGGGCCCCGAAAATATGCTCTCAGGGCCCCCTTCAGACACCCTCTCGTTGCCCAACTAACAAGTTGCAAACACAGTTGCAGGACCCCACCTTAAGATGCTGACAGGGACCTTTGCCGTAAATCCGCCACTGCAGCTACTTGTAAGCTTATGTCAGTCAGGGGGTGGTTGATGAGTGAAAGGGGAGGGAAAAATCTTATGAGGGGAAAACTATTACATGACCCCCCAATTCCAAATTCTCACCATTATTATTCCCCCCATGAATATAAGAGCTCGAAAAGGCACAAATTGTGTTTGTATGATTTTTGTCGAAAAGGTTAACATTGGTAAAAAAGACCACTTTGCCCAACCCCCCCCTTGCAATTTTTTTTTAAAATCACCTTTTTGAAAATATCGTCCCAATGATGCCCAGGGATCCAGGACCATTTGGGACAGCCAGGGGTTTTCATCCTATCTTATCGAAAAACTGGTGCGATCCTGGTTCATTTGCCCAAAAGTCCAAATGAACCACAGGAAGAACACAAAAATTCCATTTCATGAGTTCTTATACAAACCAACCAAGGACGAACTCGTATTACGCAGCATGCGTAAAATATGTCCCAGCCGAATGTCGCGTCACTAACATGCGATTAATGCAACTACAATACCCCCACCCCCCAAAATTAAAAAACCAACAAACACCCCACCCCATCCCCAACACCCTGCAAAAACCCCACCCCCCTCCCCAACACCCGAACACCACACCCAACACTCGCAACACACCAACCCCAACACCCGCAACACCCACCCCTCCTAAGACCCCACAAATCCCAACATCCCACCCCCTCCCCAAACACTCTGCAATACCCACCCCACCCCCTCCTTAACACCCTCAACACCCCAAACCCCCCGCAACACCCCACCCCACCACCCCGAACACGCTTCCCTTCCCCAACACCCCGCAAACACGCCACGCCCTCCCAAACACCCTGCAAAACACCCTACCCCATCACAAAACAACCTCACCCCTCCCCCAAAACACTCCCACCCCCTCCCCAACCACTCCATGACACCCTCCCCAACACCCCCTCCCTAACACCATGCAACACCTCCACCCCCTCCCCAAACACACTTGCAACACAAACCCCTCGCAAAAAACCCTGCCACACCCCCACCCTCCCCAACAACCCGCAATACCCTAACCCCTCCCCAACACCCCTATGGCCATCATAGTAGTCTCATGTAGTGAAGAATTTTGCCTATCCGACTGTAACCACTTCGAGATAAACAATACGCCTATTTAATTAGCTCATTGCATACCTAAGCGCTGGCCGCATATATCAAATACGTTCAAATTGCAAAGAGATGTGGCCCCTATAGGCTTTCAAGCAGCGCAGGAGGAATTTGAGTATCCAAGGTACAGTGTCAAAAATATAGCAATACGCTGATTTTGCATATAATGCTCATTTGCATATTAATTGCCCAAGAGCCGCCCAAAATCTAATCAGGCTGAGAACTCTTCAGCCCACTTCCTTCCACCAAGGTACATCATTATACGCCTTACGGAACTCAGAAAACTTGTAAACAGGGCCCTTGCAGGAAATATTTTCATAAATAAGCAAATGAGATACTTAATTAGCATATTTTACGCCCAAAAATCTAATCAGGTCCAGAACTCATCCACCCGCTTAGTTCCACCAAGTGTTACATCCATTGTTCCTTACGGAACTCCAGATTAAATCGTATACAACCATGGGTTAACATTTATCACGGAAGAACGGAAAAGAAGGACGAAACGGACGGCGATACGACGAAACGGACGATGCTCATTTTATAGTCCCGTTCGGAATCGTTCGGCGGGGACAATAAATCCCAGGCAAGTGGCTCTACCAGACTCGAAACCGGGGACCTTGCAGTGGCGTAAATTTCTTTTTGACATTGGGGGGGAATGGGGGGAGGTTGTTGAAAAATTTTGAATGAACTGGGGTTTGCTGAAAGATGTATTAATAGCACATGTGCACGCAATGCGTGCGAAAATTTTTGCCATTTAGAGCCTTAAAACCGTTTTAAAAGTAATTGTAATCAGAACAAAAGGCGCGGCAAAAAGCGCCGCGGAATAAAGTTACCATTTTTAAACCTTATAGTGCGTAAAATATGAGGTATTTTGGTCCTCAAAAACACCAGAACGGGCATCAACATGGGGAGGATGATCGTATTGCATCCCCCCTCATTAAAATATTGGGGGGGATATATCCCCCCATCCACCCCGGGATTTTACGCCTTATGACCTCCTGTGACAAAGGGATACCCTAAATATAACCAGTGGGACCACGGTCTTCCATGGCGCTATCCCTGAAGTCAGTTACAAAGATACCATACCATCGATTGTATTATTTTTATGATGTTTCAACATTGCAATCAATTCAATTTAGCCTAATAGAATATTTTGTTCTGGAAAGTATTTTCAAATGAGCACCAAGCGATACTTCTGTCCAATAAATCCAAATAAGAATACGATAAATCACAAAATGGATACTGCATTTCTTCAAATTGAGTCATTTCAAAATGGACCAAGCAGTGGCGTAAAAGGGGGGGCGGGGGGAGGTTGCACTTACCTGATGGACTGGGCCGGGAAAAAAATTGCCAACAATCATGCTAAATCAGCCATGTTTTAGCCATTTTTTTGACCCCCCTAAGAGGGAAATATCCCAAGACTGAGGAAAAAATTTTGCCCCTCAGAGGGGCAGTCCGGATACGCCATGGGAACAGCAATCAATACCATGCAAGCATCAATTGACAACTGAACACAGTATGTGATATATATGCCGCATTTCAAGCAGGAGGAGGGAACAAGTAACAACTACCTATAGAACTCCATTACACACTATACCTCACACACATCCAATTCAATTAAAAAAACACTGCTCCACATAGGTGTCCTACGCTTGACTAATGCCTGAAAATGAACTAATCAAAGGTGCAACAGAGACCCAAATTTCCAGTGATTATCATCAAAAGGTGTTTTAAAAAGGACCCTATTTATATGACACTATACTATTGGCACTCTCACCAACTTATTCTATGTAATGTAAAGAACAAGAAGAAATACGGTTAAAGTCAGTTAAAATATCGTTTCAAGTGGACCACTTTACTCTAGCGGCATTGATCACATTTATTTTCATTAATGGATAACAAGAGCGTTTGAGAGGAATGTGGAACAGGCGGACTGGGATCGGTGTGCGACAACCACCTAATTTATGATTTAATCTGTCTGTTTTCAAGGTCTAAGCTTTTAAGCATAGTGATAATGTTGATTTTTTTTGATGTCCATGGGAAATTTTTGAAAAACTGGTCCATTCAAAACTTGAAAATGTTATTACTTACAAAAATATTGTTCACACAAATATAAAATACGACAAATTTTGATATTTTGTTTCTATAATCTATGCAAACTTTATGATTTACTTTGGAAAAAATTCCCTCCAGAATAAAGAGTGATCTGTGATTTGTTTCATCTATGGGCAAAAGACAGGGACCTCTGTTGTAATGCGTTCCATTTAGGCTTCACAGTAACCAAAACCATTGTTGGTAATTATGGTGTAGCTGCCATGCATGGGCAACTCATTACACACTGCCATAGGGAATTACTGTGGTTAATGACCTGAGAATTAAAAAAAATCACTGTGAAATTCTTTGCTGCTTCTAAAAGTGCGAAAAGCATGGCAGGTTTCAGGTTGTCCGGCATTAGTAACACGTACCATTGATGAAAATGCAGGATTTCATGCCAATATTGGGCATATGACATAACAAAATGGGCGTTCATATACCTCTATACAAATTTTGTAGGCTTGGGTTACCTTTGACCTTGAATCTATGTTGTAAGCTTTCATGTGACATGTGATAACATTCATCTTTTCCAATTATCAGTATTCTCTGCCAAAAAAAATTGGTACCCTTATCAATTAATATAAAACACAATTTAATTGATTTCAAATTTACCCCTTGTACTATTTTTACCCCTTAGTTATAAAGTTCCCCAAATTTCACAGAGGTTGGACAAATATTCTATTCTGCACCTTCAAACAATAGGAAAAAACATCTTTCAAAATTTTCCCCAACTAACCTACTTTTCGGCAAGACTCCATATGTGCCCCACCACATTTGATTTTAACATGTCATTATTTCACATTAATTATGCTATTCTTGTTTTTTACCCTAAAAAAAGAGGCATAAGTTTATTTAGAAAGATCATCCCAAGAAATCTAGACATTTTACGGGAGGCAGCTAAGCAAGTATTACGGAGTTACAACTTTCCTGTATTCACACAATAATTATTCCGGCTCGATAGCGGAATGTTATATTACTTTACTCGGGGCTTTGGGGATGGTTTTTGTTCACGGATCTCCGTAAATGTAGGGCAATTTAGGCCCGGGTGAGAAAATGGTACGTACAAATTACTGGCATGATGGTGTTTGACCCCTGGAAATGAACGGTGTTGTTTGTAATTTGTAGTTTAAGTTTTTTGTTGTAAAAAAACGTTTTTTTTACTAGATTTTGAAAGTAGTTGAGTATGTACAAGATAAGTAGGAACTGTTTTAAATATGTATCAGGAAAAATGCACTTGGCTGAGGAGAAAACAGATTTTTTTTTAAGACCACTACTATCAGTGATTTATCCGACAGAGTGAAAATATTTGAAAAATTTGCAGGAATAGTTTAAAAGTAAAAGGATAAGTCTGAGATTCTCATAGTAATTTTTCAAATGAAGAATAAGATAAAGGAAGAAAACGGCAGACTTCAACGATACGAATTCCATTCAATTACGTGTTGTAGAAAGGGTCTGTTCGGACAATTATAAACTAAAATAAGCCGAATGTTTTCTTCTTGAGGCGCGTTGGTCGTAGCCTTGAGGGTATTTTTTAGAATACCAATTACTAGTTCCAGACATGCAAAAATATGATTTTTGCTGATTTTTTGGTATCGATTTGTCAAATCACTGATCGTGTCTTTAAAATCGTTATATTTGTAGTAAAAATAAAAGTGCTGCCCAAAAAAATAATTAGTGACGCATGAGCGACTTTTAACGTTTAGGGTAAGTGGGTTAATAAGTAAACAGTGGAAATAGCACGGCACAAGGCCTTTGAATTTACACGATTCTTGTAACTTGGCAGTATCTGCCATGCAACGGGGGGGGGGGGGGTAATGATGAGATGGAAGAGCTTTTGGCCGCGAAATTAACCAATGATATCGTTGTTGCAGAGCACGAAGGTCAAACCTTGCTCTAATTTGTGTGGCATTCCCCCCCCCCCATGATTTAAACATGTTTTCATTTATTTCACATTAAATTACTGCTATATTGTTTTTTACCCCCTAAAAAAAAGAGCATACGTTTATTTAGAAAGATCATCCCCAATATAATCATCCATTTTACGGGATGGCAGCTAAGCAATCTTTAAGGATTTACAACTTCCTGTATTCAACCACAATAATTATCGGTCTCATAGCGACAGTAATATTACTTTTAACTTTACTCGGGGCCTTTGGGGATGTTTTTGTTCACGATTCTCCGTCAATGTAGGGCATTTTGGCCGGTGAAAATGGTACGTACAAATTACTGTCTAATGGGTGTTTGACCCCCTGGAAATTAACGGTGTAATTTTCTTAGTTTCGTTTTTTTTTAAAAAACAAAAACGTTTTTTTTTACTAGATTTGTTGAGTATGTACAGATCAACCAGCTATCACTGTTTAATAAATATGTATCAGGAACTGCACGTTTTCTGGAGAACGATTTTTTTTTAAAGACACTATCAGTGATTTCCGTACAAGAGTGCAAATATTTGAAATTTGCAGGAATAGCTTTAACAAGTAAAGGATAAGTCGTGAATTCTCATAATTAATTTTTCCAAATGGAGACTTAACAGAAAAGGAGAAAACGGCAGTGTTCAAGATTACAATCTCCATCAATTAGTATTGTAGAGTGTCCTGTTACATTATAACTAAAATAAAACCGATTTTTTCTTTAATTAGGCTGCGTTTTGGTCGTATCACTTCAGGTATGTTAGAATACCAAGTACTAGTTCCCGACATGCAAAAATCTGATCTTTGATGATTTTTTGGTTTACTCTTTGTCAAATCACTGATATGTCTTTAAATCGTGTATATTTGTAGTAAAAAAATAAATTGTTGCTGCGCAAAAAATAAATTAGTGAACGCATGAAGCGACTTTTAACGAGGGTAAGGTGGGTAATAGTACACATTGGAAATAGCCACGGCACAAATGCCTTAATTTACACGATTTCTTTGTAACTATGGCAGTATCTGACATTCAAAAAACGTGGGGGGGGGGGGGGGGTAATGATAGATGAGAGATCTTTTGACGAAATAACCAATGATATAATTGTTTCAGACCACAAGGTCCAAACTTGCTCTAATTTTGTGTGGCATTCCCCCCCCCCCTTATTGTGTTCATATTTTTTAGCTGAAATATTTTTGTAGATGATAGATACTGTGTTCTCAATACCCCTTTCTCTAAAATCGCAAGAAGTTTAAAAGTTTACATTGAACAATACCCAGAATGCATTGCGGTAACACTAGTTATTAATATTAATTGACAAGATCTATAGAAAAAGAATGAAAGTGAAGCGTAAGGGGGAAGCGAAGAGGGATCTCTTCTAGATAACCATAAAAACACCAAATACAGCAGGTTCTGTAAAGCAATGTCCAATTATGACAACTGCTGTGGAAACGAGCATCTTGATTTCTGTTTGTGATTGTACACTTCCTCACGCCATGCATTATCTTCAAGATCCTATTTCCCCAAAAGTATATTATTGACTGATAGGGAAAGAATAGGCAGAGAATGATCAAAAACAGGTTCACTCTTTCGGTCAATTGGTATTAAGCAGATGATTGCTTCATTTCTGTGTCCCTTTTTGATCCAAAAGGGAGATTACAATGACAACAGAAGTAAAACATAAAATATAATTTTGATAACACGGGAGCGCTATTTGCTGTCAAGTCCTTTGGTATGTTATAAAATGTTTTACAGTTGAATGCACTTCATGATGGGTCCGTTCGTAACAGCGGGGGAGCAGGGGGCGCAAGCCCCCCCTGCTCCGAAGCCGCTCCCCCCCCCCAAAATAACTGACTTTTGCCTAAGCTGTCCTATGGAGAAGGACCCAAATTTTGCCCACTCAGAGAATTCCTCAGCACCCCGTCTGCCCCCAATTTGCAAGCTGTTATGCCACTCATTAGGTCGATCTCGGAAGGGGGGTACTCAACACAAATGACTATACTGGGATGTGCCACAAACACTGGTCTCATTTTCAGCCTTCTATTATTCAATGACACCTTTTTTCATGCTAATTTTTGGTATAACAATGGGGTTATTGGTTATTTTTTCCAAATTTCTCTCAATTTTTGGAAAATTAGGCCAATTGTTATAAATCGGAAGGCCAACATTTTCTAACATTGTGGGAAATTAGTCCATCTGCCAAACACACACGAATTTGATTTAGTATAGGGACCTGCATCCAGAGTCGGTGAAAGTAGGACCCGTTGTTTCCAATTTTTTTGGCCAAAAGGGGCCCATAACTATACAAGAGATACAAATTTTAGGCCAAATTTAATCCAAAAAACTTTGTCATTTTCGTGTCCCCAAAATTTAAACATTTTCAGTCAAATATTTAAAATTTTTGGCTTCATATTGGGAAATTGGACTAATTTTTCACAGTCTCAAATTTTTATTCATGGACTTCTATCTCAATATTTTTAGTTAAATTAAAAAGTGGGGTAAAACAACCAGCCGATTTTGCATGTATACGCGTATCAAAAAATCCCCCAAATTGTGAAGGTTGGCTCACAAAAGATAGATTTTTTTGCCATTTGGAAATAAAGTAATACAAGATTGCCTTTGATTTGGTTGTTAAGTGGCAATTTTTTTCTGCACTATTTCTGAAATGTCTGGTGCGTAGACCAATCAAAAACAGCAATCATTCTTTCCATCTATGGTATCATCTCTAAAGGGTATACCGCTGATTAGTGGTTAAAACTGCACTTTAGGTGCTTTATGGTCATTGTTTTATAATTGAATTTTGATTTTGTCCTTCAGAAACTCTCTATCCCTTTACTTATTACTAAACCATCAAACTTAGAGAATAAATAATTTGATTGTAAAAATGTCCATGTTGTTCCGAATTTTTGTTCTTTTTATCTAGCTTTGTGGTTGTATCTCCCCTGTATATATGTACCACCCGGGCCACATTCTTCTTTTTCCAATCACAAATCGTACACTCTTATAAAAGCAGTGTGCATGTACTTGGCATGAATGTTTTAGTTTCTTATTTTGAGAACGTCAATGCCTCTTTTATAAGCGGTTTATATACAATCACATTTTCATCTATATCTGTATCTGTACTGAACATCAAGATATGCCAAACTACATTTCCGATTCTTTATGATGAAACATCATTGCGATACTTTTCACTAAATTGATCTGGTTTTAAACCCCAAGTCCTGGTTTAATCTGACTTAACTTTTCGAGGAGACGGAAAAAGTGAAACCTAACCACAAACCGTAACTCAAACTGGAACACACATATGGACAGACACATACATACACATACAACACATCCATACAACGGACATTCGCACCCTCGTAATACCCCCCTCTGCTTTTCAAGCCCTTTTTCAAGCCAGGGGGATAACAATGGTAGAGGATTTTGCATCTTGGTATTGTAATTTATTGTGTACATGGATATTTCTCCTAATCCTGTTTAAGGATGCACATGAGATATTTCACAAATCGGGGTGGGGGTGTGGGGAGGTGTCCCTAAAAATATGAAAGCCCAGATTTTGCACTAATGTAAAGTTTACCCACCAAAATTCAACCAATTTTTTTTAATTGCAATATAATAAATCAAATCACCTTTGATTTTCACTTTTAAGGGTGGATCTATTCAAAATATTGTCTATGAACATCTGTTCAGCACATGTAGTCATGCTTAGTATCGAAAGCATTCATTAAAATATTCAAATATGTAGGCTTTTCAAAAATGAATCAATTTGCAGATTTCAAGTTCATTCATGACCTTGCAACGAGGTCAAAGGTCAACAAACTTTAATTTGGGCTTCAGTAAATACAAAGGTTGCTCCTCATTTTTCACTAACTTGGCAATACCCTGATAATAATAAGACTTTAAAACATGTGTTAGTAGTTCAGTAAGGTGGCACCACCTAATGAAGATACCTCTTTTTTTTTAATTAGTTAGTTTTCTTTTTTGCCAGCAATCCTGTCCATTCTATATTTTAATTTTGTCCTTTCTGTTTAGACTTTGACCCCCAGAAACTAAAGAACTAAAGAAATCATCCACAAAAATGGCCATTATGTTGTCATACATATCATGAATACTATTTGTTTTTGGGTGTGTTTTTTTTTTTTTTTTATTTTTTTATTTTTTTATTTTTTTTTTTGTCTTGGTTCTCCAAATTTGAAGTCAAATGCTTCACTAGAACCGCTTTTTTTTTTCCGAGCACATTTTTCAAAGCTAAAAAAGTTTATGGCCCGTTAATGATCTAGAAACTTAATTAATTTTAATTATGCTAAGTTAGTTAACATTTTTTTGTTCTTTAAACTTCAATTTTAGTAATTGCATGAATTATAGTAAAATTATGAATACAAAATTTCTATAAGTAATCACTGTGTGTAGGCTAGAAATTGCTTTATTTTGTCATTGTCTTATATTGCAGGGTGAACAACAATACATACATAATATATAGCTCTTTAAAAACAGTAAAAACATAATGAAATATGTTTGTTTGCGAGACGCAATTGATTTTAATTGATCATACATGGGAACGGAATGTCCGTTTTTCACCAAATAAAAAGTAAAAGAGCTGAAAATGATAGGTCAATGTAACAAAATTAAAACCACTGCAAACCTTACATCACAAGACTTTGAAATAGATTCTCCCCTTAAGCATTTCGTAGCCAAATACAAGAAATCTTTTATAGTTTTATCCATATAAATCTTATACATATGACACACTATTTTGATGTCTCAAATTTCTATTGCACCTTAAATTAAGTTACCATCTAAGGTTATATATTAATTTGTTTCTCTTAACACCGATTGCAATGAAGAATGTAAAAAAAAAAAGGAAGAAACGAAAGAAAAATGAGGTTTTAGAAGTATTAGATATAGAAAATTTCAAGATCCATGGTAACATTTTATTTCTGACAATAGTTTATTTTTTCCCCTTCTTATACTCTCAGTACCACATAGGTTTATTCCCTCGGGGTATCAGTGTTGACTTCTAAGGAAAGAAAACAGAATATAGAAAAATCGTGCGTATCTTTTTATTTACGATTTATATAAAGCAGAACGCAGAAAAGTCCTCTCCACTTTTCTTTTTTTTTTCTTCGCCTTCCTTGGAGAGATTAACATTCGCTAGCTGAATACTGGGGCAAGTAGAGGGAACAAAAACAAAAAGTCAAGGTGCTGATGATGATACTGCTCAATGTTAGATGGATTTTATTTTTTCATGATATGTTTACAGTTCTGTTCTGTTTTTAATATTTTTGAACCTAAAACATGTTGTTTCATTTTTTTAACTACTATTCTCCATGTAGAAAAGGAATGTATGTTTATTAATCTTTCCCTTTTGAGATGGCCATAGCACTAGTGTTGGAAAAAAAAAATGTGGCGACTAGGAAAATCGGCTTCAACGCAGCAACCTCCGTATTACCAGCACTGTCACTCTTGCCAACTAGCTTATCAGCCATTGTTTGGTAGAGGAGCGATAGTTACTATCTAAAGGGTTTAGGTCAAAAGCTGTCCTTGCATCAGAACAGTGTATTTACATATACGACTTTTATATTTGTTTTTATGTTTGTTTAATATTTGTGGATTAGAGGAAATACCAAATTCTTGGGATTGAAATTTTGTATTGAAAATCAGCCAATCCCAATCACCTTTTGTTTCCACTGTTCTGTAGAAATCTATCGAGTATGTAATCTATGTGAAACCACTCCATATGATAAAGGTATGGATGCCCTTGGAAATCTCTCAATCCACCTTAAAATGGAGCAATCATGATATTCAGGCTATATAGCATATTGCAAGTTCTCTCGATCAAGAAAAAACATACAAAAATACACATTTTACAAATGAAAACAGTTTTAAGATATTCTCTTAGCGTGTGGGTTGAAACCATGCTTCCTCACATGTTGAATGAAGGGTGCCCCTCTACATAAAATAACTGAGTTCAACCCTTTAACACCCAAGCACTGTATGCGCAGTCATATATTGATGCCAAGTTGTTGATTCTGATGAAAGATTAAACTGGTTTGATTGCTTCAACAAAAAGCAGCATTATCAGCCAGGTCATATAACTCAGACGGTATATTGATTGATCCCACAATTCACCAGTTTTTAGAATTTTCACCTCAATAAGGGCATTTGATCCCACAAAATTCCTTTCTTAACACATAACAACCCTGACTTTAACACTCATTTTAGGTCACAACCTTCTAGTACTTAGGGATTTTTTTTTTGCATGATCATGAAATGTCTTGTGGTTCTTGAACACTTGTTATCCCTATAAGTACTAACATGTGTTTAGTACAGTACAGTATAGGTACACTGCAATGCATTGTGGGATTGATTCAAAACACCCTCTGGAGCAGACTACCACAAAAATGTCAAGAAGCAATTGCATATAATACTCCACAAATGAATTGCTTCATGGAAATATTTTATTGTTGACATTTAAACACGGCGAAGACGCCGAAGAGAGTTTCAAATCGGTTACAATATTAAGAAATGTTCAACCTATATAGAATCTTTCAAAAAATGTTTCTATGAAGAACTCCTAAAGGTTCTGTAAGCTCTAAAGAACCTTTTGGTTTTTTTGAAGAACTATTCTCAGCTTTACAGTACCTTAACATAATAAATAGAACTTTTAAGGGGTCCAGGTTCTTAGACCAAAAAAGCTCTATTCAGAGAGGGGGTTCTCTAAAATCCTAAAAAGGTCTGCAGAATGTAAAATGGGTTTTAAAAGAACTGTATAGGTTTTAAGAACCATTTGGAGTGAGGGTTCCATATAGAGGACAAAAAGAAATAACGTCTACACACTTTAAAGCAGCACTGGCATATTTTCAGAAAATATGAAATTTCTTTAATTTGCTCGCAAATGATAGTCTAGGCCATTTGAAGAATAGCGAGATATTTTACACATAAAAATAACATACCCCAAAAGAGATAGGGGCATTAATAAGAGGCTAAATACATCCAAGTAATTTGTAGGCTAACTTTTAAGTTTACTGAACTTTAATCAACAAATGTGTCTAATACATGACTATCATAGACTCGTACTCATTGATATGAAAAGCACAAAGGTCACAGACCGGTCAAACAAGGTGCATGCCATGAGAATCAACTCTAGCGTGTGTTTTCTTGTGTTACACGCCATTTCTGAGTCGTCTGCTGAATTAATGTCACTGGTGACATTAATCATAAAATCATTCTGTTTACTCATAAGCGTGCTGATTTGGGCTTAATAATTTTAGCTGGGGCTAATGTATATAAAAGTTTTATGCAAAAATATCAATTTTGAAAACTCTAGAGGGTGCACTATTTTTAAAATGTGCCAGTGTCTCTTTAACCCTAACACACCATCTGTGAAGGAATAAGGGGAAGAGAAAGGTCAGAAGTTTGGATTGGTCTTGAACTCCCATGACCGGGGATATCACGCTATGGTGCTGGCTCGATCAGCGATTTTGTGCCCATTATGTGTCTCCGTTTGATGATGCAATAGCTACATCCAGGACTAAGTGCATTTTTTTACACTCTTTTTTCTCACTGTGGAGAAAATTAAACTAGGCTAATGCAAGAACTGGGTATCAGTGGTGGCACCAGACTTTTTTTTGCAGGGGGAAACAGGGGAAAAATAAAATTTTTTGGGGCCAAAGCACAATTTTTTTGGGAAACAACCCAAAATTTGTAGATTTTTAATAAATTTTGGCCCAAATCCCTGATTTTTACCAAAATTTGGTGATTTTTGGCTCCAAATTATTGATTTTTGCCAAGAATCTGTCATTTTTCTTCTGGCCAGCTGAGGGGGAGGGACTGGGGAGGCAAGAGAATATTCTCCCTCTCCCCCCAATTCCCCCAGTGCTGCCATTGCTGGGTATATAATTAACACTATGGCAGGCCTGTGAAACACCTATCTTTTGCACGTACAATGCCAGTAGCCACTGTGTTGCGCCCTAGTGCGCAGAGTCTAACAGGGATAGCATGGTTATGATAATAGTGTTGAATTTTTCCACGCCAGATTCATTTTCATGCCTTCAAGCAACAAACAGTTACTGCAAAAATAACAGCACACAAATTCATACTGGTAGTGTGTAATTTTGGAAGGAAACAATGGAAACTTGAAATTAAAAAAAACATCATTTAAAGAATGACAAAATGCAAAAATATTATACATACTATACTTGAGCCAACGGATCAGAAGATCTAAAAATCTCAATTTCTTTGAGGTAAATTGGGGGAAAATTTACCTCTTGTGATCTTTCATAATGTGTATTTCCTATGGCATGTGTCATGACATAACTACTTGAAACATTGGTTATATCATGTTAGTTAGTTTTGTTTGCAGATATGATTTTGAGCTAAATGGCAGCTCATACAAATTCATACGAGTGTGGAAAATCCCCAAAAGTCACATGACTGTGCTATATTCAAAAGAAACTCCAATTTTGACCAATCACAAGCTGTGTCCTGTTTGTATGATACACAAGTTAAAGGCACTACAGTGATTTGATCAATAAGAAAATCAAAAAAATCATAAAAAATCAGAATTTTGCATATCTGTAACAAGAATAGGTATCCTAACTGACCCTACAAATGATAGGATCAAAAGCAGCCGAATAAGCACAAAATCACATATTTTAGTCATAACTGTCTGTACAGACACAACAAAACGTAATTGAATGGGGATTCGAATCTGTGAACACTGCTGCTTTTTTCAATTTCTGTCAATTTTTTAGTTCCAGAAAATAACTTACAAGAATTCTACAGACTTATCCTTCACCTTTAAGCTTTTCCGGCAAATTTCAAATATTTTGACACTTTCGGGTGGATCACTGATAGTGGCTTTATGAGGGCCAACTTGTATGAAACACAAGTTGACCAATCAGAATTAAGGTTAGCTTGTATGATGCACAGTTAGTCAATCAGGTTATGCATTTGGCATGCAGGTGGCAAGCTGTGGATAGTAAAAAAGCTGGCTCCAAATTCAAATTGAGGTCTGCCTTTGGGGTTCTGCCTTTGGAATTCTGCCTTCAGCCTTTGCCTATGGTCATCTCCCCACAACATAGGTTGGAGGAGGTGAAATCTAGCATCTACATTATGATTAAACTGGCAGTATGTAATATATTTGATAAATCAAGCTGCTGTCTCATGTGTTTCTTTGTGGATGTGAAAGTGTATGAACTGTAGCAGTCCTAAGAACATTGCAAAAGTCTTGTTTTACGCTCTCCTTGGTGGAAAACTAGTTGCCTAGACCTTCGACCACGCATACCATTGGTTAAGCATCGTAACAGCATGTACGATGCAAATGTGCCGGCTGTATCACATAACACATTATATACTAGCGTGAATTTTAAATAGAGGATGGTCAGACTAGATGGTTTTAATTTGTTGTTATGATTAATATAAATCCGTTTACGATGAAAGCACTCGATATGAGTTCAATAATCATTTTATAGAGTATATTTTAATATTATTCGTTGTGTGGGTTCTTCTTTAATTTTAACAGCTAGATTTTATTTTTTTACATGAGTTTAGCTGTGATCAGGCATGAAAGCTTTGCTAACTGCAACAGTCATCAAAAGCTTGTGACAATTTCAAGCCCGAATATTTGAAAATCAATCTCAATTTGCAGTTTATAACAAGCTGAATTAATTGTGACACAAGGGTGGTTGTGCATTTTACTCAAAAGGTTGCACTGTCAGCACAAGTGTTTTGGTTAGGAAGTTAGGTCCCCATAGGTCTGCAGTCAAACACTTCGTAAGTGTTTGTGAACATTAACTATGCATAAACCTGTTGGTGAAGTATCACTTACCATGCTTATCCATGTTTTTAACTTGCATGTATTCCGTATAAAGTTTTCGACGACAAACAAAAGTAGTGTTTTGTAAGCCCGTAATTTGAATAACAAAATGACATATGCCTTTTGGGACTAGACTACTCAATTCCACCAAGAATCTAGAATCTGGGAAGAATATTCACAAGTTAAAGGCACTATCAGTGATTTGCTAAATCAGAAAATCAAAAAAAAAAAAAAAAAAAAAAGCTATCATAAACACAGAAATTAAAATGGTACAGGATGATCATAATGTAACAATTAAAAAACAAAAACACAAAAACAAACAATTTATCAATTACACAAATTAAAAAAACAATCTCAGATGATCTAAAACGGTTTCACTGCATATACAAAGTTCAATCAATATCATGTTGGAGCAAGCAGTCAGGTTCAATTGGACGAGATGTCCCATTTAGTCGCCTCTTACGACATGCAGGGAAACACAGCGGATCAATTCTTCACCCCGAACCCGCAGGGGGCCCCTTTTAGTCGCCTCTTACGACATGCAGGGAAACACATCGGGCCAATTCTTAACCCCGAACCCGCAGGGGGCCATGTGTTTCTTTGTGGATGTGAAAGTGTATGAACTGTAGCAGTCCTAAGAACATTGCAAAAGTCTTGTTTTACGCTCTCCTTGGTGGAAAACTAGTTGCCTAGACCTTCGACCACGCATACCATTGGTTAAGCATCGTAACAGCATGTACGATGCAAATGTGCCGGCTGTATCACATAACACATTATATACTAGCGTGAATTTTAAATAGAGGATGGTCAGACTAGATGGTTTTAATTTGTTGTTATGATTAATATAATTCCGTTTACGATGAAAGCACTCGATATGAGTTCAATAATCATTTTATAGAGTATATTTTAATATTATTCGTTGTGTGGGTTCTTCTTTAATTTTTAACAGCTAGATTTTATTTTTTTACATGAGTTTAGCTGTGATCAGGCATGAAAGCTTTGCTAACTGCAACAGTCATCAAAAGCTTGTGACAATTTCAAGCCCGAATATTTGAAAATCAATCTCAATTTGCAGTTTATAACAAGCTGAATTAATTGTGACACAAGGGTGGTTGTGCATTTTACTCAAAAGGTTGCACTGTCAGCACAAGTGTTTTGGTTAGGAAGTTAGGTCCCCATAGGTCTGCAGTCAAACACTTCGTAAGTGTTTGTGAACATTAACTATGCATAAACCTGTTGGTGAAGTATCACTTACCATGCTTATCCATGTTTTTAACTTGCATGTATTCCGTATAAAGTTTTCGACGACAAACAAAAGTAGTGTTTTGTAAGCCCGTAATTTGAATAACAAAATGACATATGCCTTTTGGGACTAGACTACTCAATTCCACCAAGAATCTAGAATCTGGGAAGAATATTCACAAGTTAAAGGCACTATCAGTGATTTGCTAAATCAGAAAATCTAAAATAAATTCAAAAATCAGTTTTTTGCATGTTTGTAACAAGTACAGGTACCCTAACACATCCTACATATGATAAGGCCAGAAGCAACCTAATAAGCACAAAATCGGCTATATTAGCCATTACTGTCCGTGCGGACACTTACTACAACACGTAACTGAATGGAGAGTCTTATCTTTGAACACTGCCGTTTTCTCACTTTTCTGCCAATTCTTCAGTTGGAAAAGGTAACTTTTGAGAATTCTACAGACTTATCCTTCACTTTTAAGCTATTCCTGCAAATTTCAAATATTTTGACTCTTTTGGATGAATCTGTGATAGTGTCTTTAAAGAGACACTGGCACATTTGAAAAATAGTGCACCATCTAGATTTTTCAAAATCAATATTTTTGCATGGTTATGAAGTTTTTATATACATTAGCCCTCACCCGAAATGATTAAGCCTAAATCAGCGCATTTATGGGTAAACAGAACGATTTCATAATTAATTCAGCAGACGATGCGGAAATGGCGTGTAACACAAGAAAACACACGCCACAGTTGATTCTCACGGCATGCACCATGTTTAACCAGTCTGTGACCTTTGTGGTTTTAATATCATAGAATAAACAACAAAAGTTTCATATTTTGTAATGATTTATTTTATGTATACCCTCCACTATTACTGGCAAACAAACATTTAAACAAGAATCAAGCTGTGGACATTAATGAAAGCAAAAGCACCATGTGCTTGATCTAATTTTAAAAAAAAACATACAAAAAAATGAAACTATGATCAACTCTTTTTTCTTCCTCACAAGAAAAAAAACTAAATTCCAAAATGAGCCAGTTTAGATCTGACAGTTAAATAATCAACCTTGAAATGCTTTTATAATACCATGTATGCATGTTTTTGAGGAGATAAAACCCTTTAGCTTGTCTAGGCTGTGTACAAAATTATGTACATTATGACATTACAATTAGTTTGCTGTATTTGTTTCCTTAGATGATTTGTTTTGTCGTGAGAGGTTGTGCGCCATTTTCAACTAAGCCACTTTGATCAAGAGTGGCATAAATACGGGCAAGAGAACTGGGAATATTTGACTTTAAACACAAACCAAAATAGGCTAGAACTGCTGACAATTAACATGGCCTTATAAGAATGTATTTATGATTCTAAAACCTTCTGGTTATCTGATGATTAAGTACATAGCCTCCCTGATTCCAGGGGCAGCGCCAGGAAGGGTAAAATCTAGGAAAGGCGAAATTACATAAACTCTAGAGGTAAAAACATTTTCATGTTTTTCACAATTATCCTTACAAACCCAGTTTCCGAATTTTGGAAACGCCGGCACCACATTATCAATACAAGGTTCCAAAGGTGGCATCTTAATCCAATTTATGTAGCATTGGGTTTGACTTCTCCAATGTGAACTTTCTCCAAAATTTAAACCTTTGAAAACATGGCCACATGGTCAGACCGAATTGAGGACTAGTGTTGCCTCCTACAAGTGTTGCGGCGACACAAAAACATAAAAACAAAAAAAGCCTACATGCCAGTTATTTAAGCACAAACCTATAAAAACCTCTTTCTAAACCAACTTGGAAGTGTTAATCCTGAAAACTAACTTCAAACATTCTAAAAAATCTGATTGTGATATATCTCAATTGTCTTCAAGGCAAAAAAGCATCATGGTTACAAAATGCTACCGCTCGTTTTTTGAACACTGCCTAAACCCAGACAGATTAGTATTAAAAACCACTATTGGGTCGGATTGTTTTAATGAGAAAAACTCACCAAGTTCAAAGATTGCTTTTTGATCAAATAATATGCCCAGCCTATTGTGTTAACGGAAACACTATAGGAAAAGTATTATTGCTATCTATCTGATAATAAACGACTGTATTAGGGTATTGACCATGTATTATTGGACTATCTACTGAAGCTACTCTGTGATTTAGGGTAGGACCATGTCTATGACTATCTACTGAGATAATCTTGTTATTGGAGGTAGGTACATGTATTATTGCCTATCTACTAAGATACTCTGTATTTGGGTATGTGACCACGTATATTGACGATCCTTACTGAGATAACTCTGTATTTAGGGTATGGAGCCATGTTACTATGATACTATTACTGAGATATCTCTGTATAGGGTAGTGTGACCCTGTATTATGACTATCTATGAAATAATCTCTGTATTAGGGTATGTGACCAGTATTATGACTATCTACGGAAGATAACTCTGTATTTAGGGTCTGTGACAGTATTATGACGAATCTACTGAGGATAATTGTATATTAGGGTAGTGAGACATGGATGATTGGCTATCTTATTAGATAACTCTGTATTTGCGTATTGCGCCGTGGACAGTGTATGAGTGCCTATCTACTGAAAGATAACTCTGTAGTTAGGGGTATGTGACCATGTATTATTGACTATCTACTGAAAGGGTGTGCTCTGGTATGTTGAGTATGTGACCATGTATTATTGATATCTACTGAAAGGATTAACTCCTGTATTTAGGGTATGTGACATGTTATTATTGATATCTACTGAAGATAACTTAGATTTGAGTCATGTGACCACACAGAAGAAGCTGCCCAAATATTGGTGATCAAACTCTTACAATTGTTAAATAAGATCTGGGACAAACATACTACAGGCTACACTACTAATTCACTTATATCAGATTCTAAGGGAAAAAATTGGCAACTTTGAGCATGTTTCTTTCATTTTAAAACTCTCACACCACGAGGAAATACAAACATATCACCCCAAAAAGTACAACAGCTAAAAGACCAGATATGACCAAATTTTAACACATATGGTGACCAGAAAATTTGTAGTTAGGAATCCTAACTCATGTAAAATGGCCAGCATGCATGAGTGCTCTGGTAGTCGGTAAGCCTGAGTGGGGGCCAATGAGAGTGAAATTGGATGAGCGCGGAGGTAAAGTGCCTCAACATTTACTATCTTAATGCCATCTACTCGAGAAGGACATACCTGTGTATACCATGTCAATCATGAAATTCCACACTTTCTTCAATAACCAGTGCATTTCAGACATTAAAAAGCAGGGTTTTTTTTCAGATACCATGCAAGCAAATAGTACCACGATTGTTGATCTTATGACCGGCAAGTTTGTGGTGTATATATTTCTACAGGATGGGAACTCATGTGTCCACAGTGTTTGATGTTTGATTGAAGCAGTCCGTATGCAGCTAGCTCTTGGCCATGGGATCAAGGAAATTGTTAATTTTGGTTAGATATTCACAAAAGTTAACCATTTACACGAAAATAATACAATTTATAATTCCATTTATTGGTTATGGCAACTGTAAAGGTTGCACCATTTCATGAAAATTAATTAAAATGCCAATCTAAATTTCTTTTCCATTAGCAGGGGGGATCAAGGACATACATACAATACATTTGACTCGAGCCAATAATGGGGGGGACATGATTGACGATTGTAAAATCCACCTGGTATTCAGCGGACCAAACTCTTCAGATTCCCCTTGTTTAGTGAAATGCAGAGTCATGTAATGCCCATTGCAGTTGAATAGAGGTCAGGCGGTATGGATACTTATCCCCGTCCCATGTTTAGGGATACGTGTCACATAGAAGTTCAAAGTACTCAAATGCGGTTTTGCTTTGATTCCGTCATGCACTGTTGTAATGATGTTGTAATTGCGCAGGGACGGATCAATGGCAATTCTTTTGTATTTTACTTGGGACTTCTATATGAAAAACATCTACACATTGGGAGTGAGCTGGCCTTGTTCGAGATTTATTAAAATTAAACTTTGAAGATCTATTGTGTGAGTTCAATAATATGACTGTATATTTATCATTTATGAACAAAAAGAAACTAATGTGAACAAATTCACGGGGGATTTTGGATATGTTGCTTGGTAAGATGGACCTAACATTTTGTGCAGACACCAATTCATAATTATTGCGGACCTCACTTTTCTATTCAATGTACCACAGGATTTAGAAAATACGGTAAGGGGGG
>JAMKCH010033515.1:0-70377 GCA_023653785.1 Ophioderma brevispina
TCTTTTCAAGATCAGCTTGCTGCTGTGACAAGCGCTTGAGGTTTATAACATATTGTTTATCCGGAGCTTGAGTGACATTGGCGATACAAATATTTGTTGTATATTTTTTCTGCCATTACGATGATTGTACGTGGAATATTAAGTCATAAGGTGAGGAAAGTATGACAATCTTGGATATAAGGTGGAAAATTAGTATTTCGCAAGGACATCGCCGGATAAGGAATGAAGGGCGCCCTCTATATTTTTATGAGAACGGATGAACTTGAAACGTTCCTCATTATAAAGCGACATGCTCAAATTTTACCTTTTGCTGGTTTTCAAAAAATCTCACTTTACATAAATTCCCCAAAAGTCGGTTTTATGTAAAATTATAATACAGGCTTCAATGGGAATTCTGGAGGGGCCTGAACACTAAATGGAATTGCCAAAAACAACAACACCCTATTACATACATACCATACCCACATCACTATGAGGTAAGGCATTCTAATCTACCAAGGGCTCAGTTCGGTAGCCGTGGATGGGCACACGTTAAAGGGATTAGCAGCGATAGTGCGAGAGAATCAATAATGTGGAAATGCATTTGTTTTAACTTATAAATCAGGAATAAGTGTGTACAATTCCATATAACTGCTTTGATGTAGAAACACAACCACCAAATAGTGAAAAAAATGAAGTATTTGAGGAAATCTGTCATACCGTCTCCCACAAATAGACATACAGCGACGACGTCTCAAAATCTACAATAAACAGCTGATTTTGGTTTACACTAGCACCGAAAAAAAAAACAAAAATCAATAATGTTTGTGCTTGAGATCAAACTGTATTGATCATGGTGCATAATATTACGCTTAAAATCAAGGATATTCACCGAGAAAGGCTTTTTTGATCTCAAGTCGGAATTTTGATACGCACGTATAGAAATTAAAGAATCAGATAAAAAGTACTGCCTTGTCTTTAATACACGAATTTCAAGCCAACCACTTGCAGGTTATGTTTGCATATCCATGCCAGTAACAAAAATACAAAAATATGAATTTTGATGATTTTTTCGATGTTTTGGTTTACCAAATCGCTGCTAATCCTTTAACAACAGCTGACTAGCATGTCCTGGATATCATAAATCATACTAAAACACAGGGAGTGTATTTGCTCAATACAATGGTGAATGAAAGCTATTGAACTGTGTCACTGTAATTGTGATTTTATTTACTCATAGCGACTTGCTCATGATATAAATAGCGCGGCCATGGGCCATTGTGTTGTATTATAGAGTCTGCTTGGTGTGAAGACGGTTATATAATCCAAATCTTAGCAGCATTTGCTAATAGGTATTTTGGTACTGTTATAAAGGGCTGCCTCATGTAGCCTCTTTGTCGCTTATGAAGGACAAAATGTCTATTCAGGCGTCACTTACAAGCTCCATAACAAAGGGCAGCTATGCAACATCTTCCTGTTTCTTCAATTAAGTAAATAAATGGTCAATTAAATGGAGACATGCTCTAAGCTTTACTTTTTCCAGACAGCATGCCCCTGAAGTTTCTCATACTTTTCTCATTTTTTCTTGATACATGTGTATTTTTGGGATAAAAAAACACAATTGCGTACATGATCAAGTAGTTGTAAAACACCAACTCAAAATTTATGGTGAAATATAACTATGATGATTATAGAGGGCCTCCTTCTCGCCTTATCTGGCGATATCCTTTACTCACTTAAAGGCTCAGAGATTTCGAAATATAACTTTTTTGCATTAATTAGAATAGTCAACTAGGGCTAGAAATAGTCACCCGGTGTAAAAGTAATGATAGTCCGCAGTACACATAGTCCTGCTACAACGGTAAGAATAGGCAGCCATTCAGTGGACACTCTTCACGCAACATTTAGTTTCACGCTTTATCCGTTGTGGTCTATGTAGTCCGGATCCGGAATTGTAGTACAAGTAATTTTCTATAGAAATGAATAATTAATGTAGAAGTTATGTACAGGAAAAAAAAAAACAAAAAAAACAAAACAAAAAAAAAACGAGTCATTTCAAAGTTGATTCGATTGTATGGTTGCCCCGCCTTAGAAGAAAATACCGTCACACAAACCCGGAGACTCCTACTTATTTTTTCTAGATTTTCGAACTTCCTTTTTTCATTCGTTTCAAATATATAAGCAACCTTTTTGTCATCTGCCCATAAAACCCCAAAAGACAATTAAACTATAATGGTATCTGTAGCAAACTGATCGTGCCAAATCCAAGATTTGGATCAAGTCTATCAAAGTCAATGCGGCGCGTACTGAGTACAAGTAATCCACGACTCGCTGTAGAGTTTTCCATTCACAGTGAAAGTGTGAAAATTCATTGATCGTCGGGGAAGAAAACGTTCGATTTTTCGTATAAGTTTCACATTTTGGGGATCTAGAATTAATATATTTTACGAATCTAACATCAGGGCCCTAGTCACCTACCTGGTTTGGCCGGGATAAACTGTGAAGAAATTGAGAGCAGGACATGAGAAGACATATGTACTTTACTGGATGTGTGGCAACGTGCTCGGACGTGCAGTGAACGGCCAGGTATAGGGGCTTAATGTATTCGGCGGCGCGGGCGCGGGCGCTGGCGCCAGCGCCGGCACAAATACGGGATTCGGGTTTATATGGTAGGCCGTTCTGCGTCTAAAAACCTAGTTTTATGTTCCTTGCTGAAACCAAATCGGCCATTTCTGTCCAAATTGGTCCAAATATGGTTTGTAAACAAAAGTGGCCACTTTGGAAGGTTCCCGTAAGGTCGGGGGGGGGGGATATGCCAACCTAGTAATTTAACAGCAACAGATCTACAGCAACTTCCGGCGTAACCCGAGTGCTAGTCCTATTCAAAGACGTAACGATATGAGGGCGCTCTAACGGTCACAAACAGGCTTGACTAAAGGCTAGGCCTTTTCAAGAATATTTAAATCTAAATGACCGTTATTAGAAATTGCACTGTTTTGCAGCGAGGTTAATCCACTAACCTCGACGGATTTTGACGTCAATAATTTTTTCTTAAATTATCATGATATTACTCAGACTATTTAATGTCACTGAGACAGAGACTGCCATAATAAATTCACGTAGCAGTTCCGCAAATTACCGTTTGGAAATCCCCAATGCTTAAATTGAGCAGATCGCCACCCCCCCACCCCCCACCCCCCGGCGGAAGGTTTTTTGATGGTTCCGTGTGTTTTCGGCTCCTTTGTGTTTCAATGGCTGATGGAACCCAAATTGGCCATTTCTGTCCAGAATGGTCAAAGCAAAATGGACACTTTGGAAGTTTCCTGGAAGGTTTTGGATGGTTCCCGGTGTTTTGGGCCTGCTTTGTGTTTCAAACTTTGATGAGCATGCACACTTTGGAAGTCTCCCGGAAGGTTTTGGATGGTTCCTGGTGTTTTTGGCCTGCTTTCAATGGTTGATGACCATTGTATAAGGTCTTGTGCACTCCCGTTTGTGTATAAGGGGCCCCCGAAAACCACTTTGCCGGTGGATTTTTTTACCAAAACTCTGGTCATTGATGGGGTACATCAACACGACCACATAACAGGAAAAAAGTGAAAATCGGTTGTACCAATTCAAAATGCCAGTCCAAAAACCGATTTTTGCAACGCGCACCCAATTCCCCGCCGAAAAACGAAAAACCCCTTTCCCGAAGGACTTTTTCCATAAAATTTGGCTCATAATAGGAGAATATAACTACATTTTACATTGCTTAAATAAAAATTAAAAAGTTACTCCAGTACGATTTAAGGGGCAAAAACATTTTGAATAGCGCCACCAAAATGCTTAAAGGGGCGTGTTCCGATCGTCTTTGGGATCCCCCTGATTTACCCGGAAGTAGTTTCGATTTTGATATCAGATGAAAGGCCGTATTTCTCTCATTGTCGTCCTGAAATTTGAGCCCTCGAATCCATTTCATTCCCAAGATATAAACAAAAAACCGCCGTTTTAGTGGTTAACCACTTTATTAGCACAGTATTGAATAGGACTTTGCAACATGCATTATTGCGTCTACCATCAAAACCGCAAGTTTGTTTCCCAAGGTACTTGATGGGGTGTATGTGCTAGTGCCAGGCTCTCATATCAAGTAGAGAACACAATACACATAAATCGGAACAACCACCTTTAATTATGCTAATTAGCATAATAACGCCATGGCCGATTTGTTTTTTTTCCACCAAAACATGCGCAACTGATATTTAGGCAATTACATAAAATTTTGGGCAAAAGTAATTTACCTTCAAAAAATGGCGTACGAAAAACAAAATGTTGGGTCCACGTGGACCCCCCCCCCTTATACACTTAAGTGTTAAGTAAAAATCTTAACCTATTATTGTTAAATTATACCACAGTCTCATGTGCCCCTTGGGCCCTGTCCCTGGCCCCTTCGCCCCCTGGGTCCTCCTGGGGCCCCTGCTCATGGGCCCCTTGCCCACTTGGCCCTTCCCCCTGGGCCTCCTGAGTCTCCCCGGGCTCTCTGGGCCCCCTGCCCCTGGCCTCCTGCCCCTTGGGCCCCTTTCCCCGCCAACTTCTCCCGCCCCTTTCACCCTCCCCTTCCCTTTCCCTCCCTTCCCCTTCCCTCTTTTCCTTCCCCTTACCCTTTTCCTTCCCTTCTTCCTTTCTTATTTTTATTTATTCATAAAAATAAAGTGAAGTTGGGATTTATTCCTTCATTCATTCATGCATTCATTTATACACATTTATCTTATGTTATAACATGTTTACTGGATTTATTTATTTATTTTTTCACATTTCCTCAGTTTGTTTCGTTATTTTTTTCGGATTTTTTTCCTTATTTGTTCATTGATGATCTGTTTTGAATATAACAAAATTCCTTTGTGTGAAAAAACCTCTTTATTTTCCCTTATTTTGAGTGTAAAATTTCAAATTTAACGTACAAGTGCCAAGTACGTACAAGTATGGAGGTCAGTGAAACGTATAGGAAGTCTCTCACGCAGTACAAATTTAGATAATGTTTTTCGCAGTCTGTGACATAGAGTAAGCCGTGGGAAAATTGCCGAGCAATAGTTCCCGCCTTAGACCCCACAGGGATCAAAGTGAGAATCCGAATACATTAAGCCTTTTTTTGGTAGGCCGTTCTCACTAAAAACCATGTTTTTGCTATTAGAGATGAAGCGCCATAGGAGCTTTTAGGCTTATTGGTGTTTTACCTTGCACCCCCCTGGGCATCCACCACCACCCGGAGTCTTTTTTTTTTTATGGGTGCGGGGATGGTCTTGGGGTCCCGTAGAAGGGTTTTGGAGTAGTTTGAATCATTTCGTGGGAATCACCAAAAACTGGGGCCATACAGTTTGGATTTTTTACCGAGTCTCAACCTATCAGCTAGAAAAGTTTCGGGACGGATCTAAATGTGCCCCCCCCCCCCTCGAACCGAAAGCGGGTCAAATTCGGGTCTTTTGAAGGCTCCTGGCATTTTTCTGGGTTTTGGTTGGCCCAGGAGGCCCTATTTGGCTTCGGGAAGGTGGGGACCTCGTCCTACTCCCGTTTGTTGTATAAGGGGCCCCCGAAAACAACTTTGCCGGTGGATTTTTTACCAAAACTCTGGTCAGTTATGGGGTACGTGCAACACGACAAATACCAGGAAAAAAGTGAAAAAAAATCGGTTGTACCAATTCAAAGCAGGCCAAAACCGATTTGCAACGCGACACCAATTCCCAGCCGAAAAACGAAAAAAAAACCACCTTCCCGAAGGACTTTTCCATAAAATTTGGCTCATAATAGGAGAATATAACTAATTTTACATTGCTTAAATAAAAATAAAAAAGTTACTCCCGTACGATTTAAGGGGCAAAAACATTTTGAATAGCCGCCACGAAAATGCTAAAAAGGGGCGTGTTCCGATAGTCGTTGGGACCCCTGATTACCCGAAGCGTTTCGATTTTGGGATACAGAGAAAGGCCGTATGTCTCTCATTGTCGTCCTGAAATTGAAGCCCTCGAATCCACTTCATTCCCAAGATATTAAACCAAAAAACGCCGTTTTAGTGGTTAAACAACAATATTAGCACGGGTATGGATAGGATTTGCAACTGATTATTGCGTTCCCATCAAAAACCGCAAGTTTGTTTCCCCCGGTGGTACTTGATGGGGTGTATGTGCTAGTGCCAGGCTCTTATATACCAAGTAGAGAACACAATACACATAAATCGGAAAACCACCTTTAATTATGCTACTCGCATAATAAAGCCGGCGATTGTTTTTTTTCACCAAAACTATGACGCCGCAAATGATATTTAGGAAAACGGAATGACATAAAATTTTGGGAAAAAGTAATTTACTTCAAAAAACGGCGTACTAAACCAAAATGTGGCCACGTGGACCCCCCCTTATACACTAAGTGTAAGTAAAAATCTTACACTATTATGCTTAAATTATACCACAGTCTCATGTGCCCCTTGGGCCTGGTCACTGGCCCCTCCCCCTGGATCCTCCTGGGGCCCCTGCTCATGGGCCCCTTGCCCCCTTGGCCCTTCCCCCTGGGCCCCTTCCCTGAGTCTCCCCCGGGCTCTCTGGGCCCCTGCCCATGGCCTCCTGCCCCTTGGGCCCCTTCCCGCCAACTTCTCCCGCCCCTTTCACTCACATTCCCCTTTCACTCCTCCCCCTCCTTCCCTTCTTTTCCTTCCCCTACCCTTTTTCTTCCCTTTTCCTTTTCTTATTTTTATTTATCATAAAAATAAAGTTAGTGAGTTGGGATTTATTCCTTCATCATTCATGCATCATTTTATACACATTTATCTTATGTTATACTATGTTTACTGGATTTATTTATTTATTTTTTCACCATTTTCCTCAGTTTGTTCGTTATTTTTTTCGGATTTTTTTTCCTTATTGGTCATGATGATCTGTTGAATCTAACAAAATTCCTTGTGTGAAAAAACACCTCTTATTCCCTTATTTGAGTATAAAAATTTCAAATTAACGTACAAGTGCCAAGTACGTACAAGTATGGAGGTCGGAAAACGTATAGGGTAGTCTCTCACGCAGTACTACAAAGTTAGTAATGTTTTTCGCAGTTCTGTGACATAGAGAAGCCCGTGGGACACATTGCCGAGCAATTAGTCCCGCCTAGACCACACAGGGCTCAATAAGTGAGCATGCAGAAAATTAAGCCTGTTTTTGTAGGCCGTCACTCTAAAAAACCTGTTTTGCTATAGAGATGAAGCGCCATAGGAGCGTTTAGGCTTATTGGTGTTTACTTGCCCCCCCCCTCGGGCCCACCACACACCGGAGTCTTTTTTTTTATGGGTGCGGGGATGGTCTTGGGGTCCCGTAGAAGGTTTTGGCGTAGTTGAATTAATTTCGTGGGATCACCAAAAACTGGGGCCATACAGTTTGGATTTTTTACCGAGTCTCAACCTATCAGCTATTGTTTTTTTTTTTTTTTTTGAAAAGTTTCGGGGACGGATCTAAAGCTGCCCCCCCCCCCCCCTCGAAACGAAAGCGGTCAAATTCGGGTCTTTGAAGGCTCATGGCATTTTTCTGGGTTGTGGTTGGCCCAGGAGGCCCCGTATTGGGCTTCGGGAAGGTGGGGACCTCTTCTAATCCTCTCGGACCCCCTATCTAATGGTGCTCAGATTGGTGCGGGGGGAGGGGGAGATTCGTGGGATGTGAAAGTTTCTCTTTTCAGCTGATAACCGCTTTTTGACAAATCTTTTGTTGCTATAAAAGTTAAGCCTTTATTATATTTTCAGCCATTTTTTTAGACTTTTACTCTAAATTTGACGCTACTGATTCTCTTTTTTTTTTCTCTCTTCTTTGTAGGTTTTTTTTTTTCTTTTGCCTCTCACAGCCATGATAGAACTTACTCCAAGTCGAAGTCGCAAAATACACAAAAAAAAACAGTACAAAAAAATGTGCACCAAAATCATGGCAACATTCATTTTCATTTTTCACGCTTGTTAGGGGGGGCACATCCCGAATCCCTCTCACACACACTCCGTAACACCAGAATCAAGTCAGAGAAATTTATAGGGTTAGATTTTTTGAGGTATCCGAATAATAGTAGCAAAATACACAAATTAAAAAAAAAAAAAAAAAAAAAAAAAAATGGTTTCAATTTAATATTTCCCCCAACTTCGGGGCGGGGGACACCCCTCAGAAATCTGAAGGGCCGTCCGCGGATTTATTGGGGGTGGGCTTCGAAAAGAGTGGTCTTTCTTTAAAATCATTATTTTGACCATTTTTGAAGCAAAAATAGTTGAATCGAGGCCAGGCATGCTCATCAACCATTGGAAACACCAAAACAGACAAAAAACACCGGGAACAATCCAAAAACTTCCGGGAGGAGGAAACTTCCAAAGTGTCCACTTTGTTAAGGGGGGGGGGAGGGAACACCATCTGCTCAATTTGGGCATTCGGGATTTCCAAACGGTATTTCGGGAACGGCGACGTGCATTATTATGGGCCAGTGCTCGTCCAGTGGCATTCAAAATCGGCTCTTAACCTTCGTTCAAACGATCTGAGTATATATCATGATAATTTAAGAAAAAAAATTGGGAATCAAAAATCCGTAGAGGTTGGTGGATTAAACCCTCGCTGCAAAACAGTGCAATTCCCAATAACGGTCCAGTTAGATTTTAAATATTCTTGGCCCAGGCCATCTTAGTCAAGTCCTGTGTGTGACCGTTTGATATACGTAAAGAGCGCCTCCTAACGTACGTATTTGAATAGGCTAACCCTCGGGTTACGCCGAAGTTGATGTAGACATCTGTTGCTGTTAGGTTGGCATGTCTCACCCCCCTCCAACCTGCCGGGAACCTTCACGTGTCCACCATTGTTTAAAACAATCATTAATTTTTACCAATTTGGACAAAAATGGCCGATTTGGGTTTCAGGCAATGCTCCATAAAAACACGGTTTTTAGACGCAACGGCCTACCATATAATCCTGAGAATTCCGCATTTGTATGCCTGCGCCTGCGCCCGCGCCGAATACATTAAGCCGGTATAGGCGTTTCCTATGTAATTTGAGCTGTGTGGTGAACTTACGATCTCATACAATTGCCAGCGGTAAATTCAAATAAACCCTGGCATTTGTAAGATTTGTAGTTTCGCTACTCATATACATCGATAGAGGAGACCCGGCTTTACACAAAAATCGTCATAAAAAGAGGCCAGGACTTCCGTGAAGAAGGTAAAAAAATAATAAAAATAAATATGAAAAATAAAGATTATCAATGTAATTATGCATAAAGCAGCTATCGATTTTCCCAAGGGTATTATTCATAACTCCCATGGGTCCAGGGAAAGTGAGTACTGGTATCGCTTCTACAGTCGTCTCGAAGGGTCGTCTCGTATTACCACTAATAGTGTTTGTTTTTGCTGTTGCTGTTTACCATTATACGTGACATACGTGAGTAACGTGACCGTACTTTATCCCCCCCCCCCTATGACAAATTAACAAATCTGGCGAAAGTGGAAGCATTATTTTTGGTTAGGTTTGGACTCGAGGTTATTAATAATGTCATAAGTAATAACAGAATGGTTACGTTGACAACACAGCTTTGGGTTGAAAGTAAAAAAAAAATACCCGTTTTAGATCACAAAAGTGACCGAAGTTGCCCCTTTTCTTACTGAGATATCACAATGGATACAAATCACGTGGGCGGGGTTTTGGCATGAGGGTATAGGGGATGGTCCGTGTAAATCACTACTTTAGTTATCAACAGTATTAAGATCCCTTTCCCCTCCCAGACTCACCCCAAAAAGTTGAGATTTTTTGGCCTTAACATGGTATGCTTAATCGTTGTGCAAATTCAATCTACTCTTGAAGAAATTTGTTCATATGGTGTACTCCATGGCGGCCATGTGGGCAGATTAAATAAATACTGGCACAATTTTTGAAGAGCGGCCCAAATTTTCAAAAATTGGAGATTTTTTCACAATTGTGTTGATAATTGCCTAGTAAACTATACCTGCGAACGACAATGCTCAAAAGTGGGTATTTATCGTAATAGAAACGATTGTGTAATTAGAATCGGATCCCGATTGTAATTTAATGGCGGAGCTGGAAATGCTAATTTTATGTCCGTTCATGATGAAATAGTGGCACCTCACAAAAATGACCTCTAACTTAACTTGCCTGAAGCGACGGGAGAATGGAAGAGCATAGACACGTACATGGCGCAATTTCCCGGCTATTTCACATTGAATGGACGTTTCCAGCAGCCGTTGTTTTATTATCGGAGATCTCCGATATAATCATATTCTAATTACAAAATTCCTTCTTTTGCGACGCATAGAGAATTTTGAGCTCTAACATTCACAGGTATAGTTTACTAGCCAATTACCAATGCAACTGTGCACAAATCTCAAAATATTTGGAAAATTGGGGGCGCTCTTCAAAAATGTGTTGTTATTACTTTAAAGGGGCAAATGTCCGCTAATAGAGAGCATTATCAAGCTCGACTTAACAGCATAAACACTGTGTCTTTGGCCAAAGATGTTCTATTTATTTCATTGTTATTTCTATGGTCTTTGATCGCGATTTTAATGAATGGCAGTAATAAGCAATTGATTGATTATTTTATTTACTCTCACAGGTTTAACACATCATGAAATTATTTTACCGAAAGGTTCTCATCATCGTGATCATGGGGGTTGTTTTGTTGGCATATTCTTCCGTTCACAACAACAAAAGAAAATATAAAGCTCAGCATCGACAGCTACCAAGAACGTTGTACACATCAAATTCTTCACGAAAAACGAAAACCACAGTGACTGCAAACAGGTTAGAGAATTAGAGAATACTAATAAATACTTTGGTGGGGTTGAAATGCTCTTGATGCAACATCTTAGTATCTTAAACGAGGCGTGCCCAGGAAATTTTATTGAGGGGGGGCTGGACTAAAGATGTTCGAACCATGAGAGCGAATCGAGGGAAGCGAGCGGAGCGACTAACGGGTGGGGTCCAGAGGTTTTAGGGTTTTCAAGACCTGAAAACGCCCGGAAAACGCCTTTCCTTGCGTACTTCTTCCGACATTTTTTGATCCGCATTTGCATGAAAAAAATCAAATAAATGTATCATGTTCCTCTTCTTTTTCTTCTTTTCTCCTTCTCTTTTCCTCTTTTTTCTTTCTCCCTTCCTCTTTCTTCCTCTTTTTTCTTGAGAACTTTGAGGGGGAAAGCCCCGCGGGTACGCCAGTGTTAAATTGTGTGACCAGGGGGTGCTGACCTGGTGTGGACCAACCCTCCTCACTCTTGCAATATTGGCTCTGTAATACACATTTCCTCATGCAAAATTGATAGAAACATTTCAAATTTTGGTTTACAACAAATAGGTAAAATCTTTGTCTTTTCCTCGATGTTTATTTTTTTTCACAAACTGACACAGGGTCACGAACACGTGTACCACACTCACTATTGCAAGTAGGCTTTCTCGCTCATTCAGTCGGAAAACCTCTTTGTGTAAAATCAATACACACGTATTATTGCGTTGTACCCAAAGAGGTTCTATATAGATAGAGAGGCAAAACGTTACGTAATCTTTAGAAATTCACCGTCTCGCATGTTTTGCCGACCACAAAGAAAACCTAGAGTACCAACAATAGAAAGCAATGGCTGCCTCCGCTTCTTCCACATACTGTGGGTGCCGCTTTGCATATACACTAATCGGTAGTGATACAAATTAATGTATGTGTTAGAGGTGGCCAGGTGTAATAATAGTGTACCTGGATCATTGTGCTCAGATACTCTTTTTTCTCATAATGCAATGCGCGCTTAGGTGAAAAGATGTATTCATTGAGGCGGTTTATTTAAATCAAGACGACTGATGTGTCATTTCATTCGTTGTGTGGCCATGGTAGGACAAAATTTAACCACCCAATAGCACCCAACATCCAACAACTGATATTTTGGCGGATTGTTTGTATCGAATTGACATTATGTGTGTATACAAGCACCCAAACTGATAATTATTCCGTGCAATATTCAAAATGTCAGCGCCCAGCACGGACGACTGGTTTTGAATGCGTTTCACCCCTTGGTTGTACCACACAGTGGCCATTGAAAAATCCAAAAACTGCAACTTATGGTTTAGGGGGTTTGCGTCTTTCGGGCCCTCTATCTCAGCCATTTTTTGGCCACTTTTTTACAAGCGAGGTGTTAAATGAAAGAGCAAGACCTAGGCAACAACAGTATATTTCGAAAACTTTAAAATGGTCAGACTTACAATACTGATCGTAAAACAGCCGAGATACTTTTTGTGCCAGGTGTATATGATCTATGTGCAGTTTACGTATCAATATGGATCCTATGAGTAAGAGTGCTCAATTCCATAGTGGAAGAGCTTATAAAAAATTGTCAAATGATAGACAGTCTGGAATAGCTGTCGCTACTCAGAGTTTCACCCTCACATGGGATCATCAGTCGAATGATGGAGATGGGTGGATGCGCTTAGACAGACCAAAAGGTAGTCAGTCTGCAATTTCGTAGCTATGATGATATTTAAAACGCCCCTATAGTGGGTGAGCCAGGCATGTTGGTCGGTACCACCTGGGGGGGGGGGGGGGCAAAGAGGCATTTATACCAGGCTACCTTATACTATGACATACACGAAAATGTATGATGGCCATTCTGTAGGGGTAGCTTAAGCGAGCTAGGGGCTCGCAAAAGATTATACAGGAGTAAAATGAAAAAGTGGTCCATGTTGTTGAATTGCATACCAAAATGTTCCTATGATCACAAGGATTAAAAAAAATGTATAGTTTGTGCTATCTCTGACTTACCCTTAAGGAGTTATAAGCTGAAAATGGTTATTGTAGGTCAAAGGTTAAATTTAGCTTCTACAGGGGTCAAATACTAAAAAACGCTACAATTTCAGTGGAAATTTCAATTGCAAATTATTGCTCCTATACTGTCGGCCTGCTCAGCATGATTGTCCGTTGTTTGCAAAGGAGATTTCACGAAGCAGTTAACAGGATGCCCTCGACGTCGACCATAGTCATTGTCACTTCAAATTTTATTTGATGGAGATAATTTATAATACCATGCTCCAATCAATCTATAAATAATATTAATACTCAGCTTTCCGACACAACTTTTTTGGCACCAAACTTTCCGTAAAATACACTATAACCCGACCTCTCTTACGGTATTTCACATTTTACGGATCAATCTGATATGCGTCTTGTCTACCTAGCTGGCTTACCACCCACATACTATAATGGGATAACCCACTCTGATTTGAGAGGTTTTACTCCAATCATAACCCAACTTCAAACACAATAAAAACTTTTAAGTAAATAACACTTTTTCCTTACAAGTCCCCAAGAGGAATTCCAGGCCTGATCAACTTGGATGATGAAACTATCAGCTGGTTAAAGACGGATCTTCCACTGTGATTTTGGACTTGCACGAACGAACGAACTTTTTCCTTTTCTATACGATTTTCCAATGGTATCATACACCCGACATACATTATTAGGCCTACTTACGGCACTTCTACTAATGCACCTCATCCATAATTCAATTAAAATGTTATATGATAGTGATTTTTGAGAATACCACACTCCAATCAACCTAGAATTGTTATCACTTTAATAACCTAACTTTAATATTTCCAGTTTACCATTTTTCATCTTTCATTATTTGAAAACTAAGGGGAACCTACATCACGTCTCTAGGTAATCGTTGAATACAGTCCACTCCCTTTATTACGTACGTCGTAACACAACCACGCGTACGTTATGACACAACCACGCGTACGTTATGACACAACCACGCGTACGTTATGCCAAAACCACGCGTACGTTATGACAGAACCATGCGTACGTTATGGACTATACTACGCGTACGTAATTACTATCTACGCGTACGTTATTACTCTATTAAGCATGCGTAATGATAGAACCACGCGTACGTTATGCCAAAACCACGCGTACGTTATGCCAAAACCATGCGTACGTTAAGAATATCATAGAAGTATAATAGAAAATGTCCATACGTACGTTCTGTCAAGACCATGCGTACGTTATGACGGACCACGCGTATGTTATGAAAGAACCATGCGTACGTTTTGACTGCACGCGTATGGTTTTGGTACACGTTTTGGCGGAAACGGCCAACCATAGTAACTAGCCCCAATGCTATCTGTAAAGAAATTCATTAGGCTCGTGCACAACTTCTTTTTGACTATGAAATGTTAAATATTACACAACTCTATATTTGTTATCAATACAAGATAATATAAATAGACAATCAACAGTCAGGTATTAAGTAATCAATGAAAACATATAAAATCATTTTAATTAATTTCAATGAATATTCTTTTGTATTTAAAATTTTAACAGAGTGACCAGTAGGTCAAAAGTTCAATTGACCTCACAGCACTCAATACGTGGATTCTGGGTTTCCTACCGGAAATCATTTTTTACCGAAATTCCTATCCCACAATGCATCAACGATGTACGAGTAGATATGCATCACTCCATGCACGCTCGCGGTTTAGTGCGCCTCCTTTAAACTACTCGCACATTTTGTGGCGCAAACATTACAATGCAATCAAAGAGTACTCGTTACTGGTAAAATTTATGTACAGCAAACGGTTTTCGCAAAGTTATGACAGAAAAATGACCGTATGACACAAAACACCATAGAATATATATGCGCTATTTATTTTATATAGAGTGCGAGTTGTTGGTAAAATTTCGGTAAAGATTAACATCCGGTCGGAAAACTCAAAATCCACGTATTCAAATCCACAATCTTCAACGTTTTATGACCATGCTCTTAATCCCTTTTCAATAGGAGGTAATTGGGTGTTGAATGGGATGGTGAATAATCTATACTAACAGCCATGCAGTAAATGTTAGTGTGAACTTTTCAGATACTAAATTTACACACAAAATATAAACTTAAAGTCGACAGTGTACAGAAATTCATGAAAATTTTGAAGTTAATATGGAAGGATTTTCATGGAAAACGGAAGGCTAACAACTTCAGAAGAAGTAAGTGAAATTTGGGGTCATTTGAGGTCAGAAACAATGAGACAAAGCAATCAGTGGAGGTGTGTCTTCTGTTGCAAATGCTGATTGGCTAAACTTTTTTGTGTGCAAAATGATTTTTTTTTATTGACAAGTTAAAGTGTGCGTGGCATAGCACGCCCTCTATGCTAGCAGCCATGATGGTGATCTTATCTTTAAAAATCTGAACATGGTGACAAAATCTTTAAAAAAATGGTGTGAAATGACCAATATGACCCCCGAATCTAAACTGAAAATTATGAGACCAGATGAGACAAGATGAGACAAGATGAGACAAGATGAGACAAGATGAGACAAGATAAGACAGGAAGGATGGATGGATGGATGGATGGATGGATGGACGGACGGATGGATGGATGGACGGACGGATGGATGGATGGATACGTACATTTAGCAAATACTTATTTTTCTTTCCTTCTTTCTTTTCAGAACTCAGAAGAATAGAGTGTTTGAAGATCTTCCTTGGTCAGTTCATCGTACTAATTATCTGCCAAATTATTACACACGAGCAATCAAGAATGAAACCAAACACTATCATAATTCCATAATTGTTTACGTGCATCACAATAAAGCAGCTGGAACAACGACTAAGGAATGTTTAACATTAACTGCTGCTGCTAGCAAGCGCAAAGTTGCACCTCGCATATATGGTGCCGAATACGTTGGCGGAATAGCTCTGTTCGAATGTTCACGTCACTCACAGCCTCAAGGTGACATTTTCATGGGTGGCTATTCGTTTGGTATCTGTAACTATTTAACTCACAGACCTTGTTCATATTTTACAATATTTAGGGATCCCTACGAGCGTTTAATTTCTTCGTATAGTTATTGTAAGAGAGCAAGAAGAGACCAAGTATGCACTGCTCTTGACGCTAACAATGTCTCCATTACAGAGTGGGCGCAACATCAAGGCAGTTTTTTCTTCCGACAATTGTTATTTGATCCAATCTTTTGCACGTCGCATTTCCTAGACAATCCAGACCTTTCATCACTGGCTGATATTCCACATGATATTTTGAGGTCAAATGAGCTCAACTCAGCGCCATATTGGTTTCGTCAGAAAGTGGTTATGCATCATGTACTGAACGACAGCCAATCAGAGGCCTTGTTAGATTACTGCCTTGACAATCTGGAAAACTGGTTTGCTATGATTGGTTTAGTTGAAGAATATGAGGTATCATTAGACCTATTACAGGGTGTGTATAATCTACCGTTCAAAAAATGTGCAAATGCAACCATCCAAAAGAAAAGCAACTATTTGAAACTAGAACAAGCACAAAGCGCGAAGAAAGAATCCAGATATGCCGAAGAGGTCGTGGAACACTTAAAGATGCAACTTCAAGAGGATCCCGATGCTAAAAAGGCCTTAGAAGCAGATTTAAAGCTATATCGTAAGGCACAAGAGATATTTCTGAAGCAAAAACAGATCTATGGAGAACGATTTTAATCAAATGCTGATATAATATATATCATCCACTATCATATTTAAGCCGGAAATACGTTGACCTCTTTGTATACTGTCTTCTTTTCTCCTCTTTTTTCGTTTTCTTTCTCTTACTGTCGTATGTAATTTCTGTTGGGGTGAGTTGCCATATTGAATGAGGCTTGGCCGCCATCGTCTGATTAATCCAAGGATATGGTATATTAGAGCTTATACGAGTCACCCACAGTCCAAATTGATTCAAATGCGACATTTGTCTGGATAGCGTGGAAATGGTTATAAGAATAATAAACTATATGGAGCTGTAGGGAAGTATTGCAAGAGGACGCCTTTTAGAAATGGCTGCCAAAACTCCAATAACACTTAAGTGTATAAGGGGGTCCATGTAGACACAGGATTTTGTTTTTTCGCGCGCAATGTTTTAACGCTGAATTAATTTTGCCAACAAATTATGTAATTGTCAGTAATTGTAAGTGTCAGTTGCGCAATATTTTGGTGGAAAAAAATCAAATCGGCCACGGCGTTTTTATGCTAATTAGCATAATTAAGCATTTTGGTGGTGCTATTCAAAACTTGTTTTGCCTTTAAATCGTACTAGAGTAACTTTTTATTTTCCTTTTTTTTATTTCAACAATTCAAACGCATTTGTGTTCTCATATCATGATCCAAATTTTAAGGAAAAAAGTCCTTCGGGAAAGTGTTTCTTCACTCTTGGCGGGATAATTTTGTGCGAGTCATAAAAATCGGTTTTGGACTGTCATTTTGAATCGGTACACGATTTTCATTTGTATCATGTTTTATGGTCGTTTTGTGTACCCCATCAATGACCAGAGTTTTGTTTTAAAACAATCCATTGGAACCCCCCCCCCCCCCCACACACACACACACACACACACATACACACTCACACTTTATAATACAATTAAATGTTAAATACAGCCATTTATCAACGAGCCCTTTGGATAGCATTAGTGAAAAAAAGTATTTGCTCGTAGCAGTAATATGAACACAACACAAATAATAAGCCCAACCCAAACAACAGCTTCAAGTTTCTTAATTCTTAAGTGACCCAACATTTGTATTATTGCCGGCCGCTTTACAGATAAGGTTTTTTAATCAGTTTTTGTTTGTAATTTCTAACTTTTAAATGCGCCTTTTTTCATACAAAAACAAACAAAAAATCGGTCCTACAGTTAATGAATTATTAATTAGTGGGGGTCCTACGGAAGTCGGCTGAAAATAGTAGCTTAGTTCTTTCATGAAACCGGTGAACCGGGCCACATATTTTCTTTATCTGCCTCCTCTCCAGTAATCGACGCTGTCCAAAGCTTTTCCTCCGATGCTGCGTCGAGATATGGTATATTTCAAATACTAGTAATTTTCGATATCGAAAATTAGTTTTATTTGAAATGTTACTATTTTTCGATATCGAAATTTGGTAGTATTTTGTATATTACTAATATTCGATATCAAAAAGTAGTAGTATTTGGTAACGCTCAAATGATGGTAGTTTTCATGTAAAAAAGACCGTGCACGTAGTGTTATTGGCTAGGGGCTCTCGATAATATTTTGCTTTAGCTTTGATCGTACGCGTACGTAAGAACTGAAAAACATAAAATTACTGTCCGCCACAATTTACTTTAGGCCACTAAATACGCGCGCGTATCTTTGATGCAAACTTAAAGCAATAATAGCACATTTTTTTAAGAGCGCCACCAATTTTTCAACAATTTTGAGATTTTTACATGGATGCATTGGTAACTGGCTAGTAAACTATACCTGTGAATGGATAAGCTCGAAAATGTCTATGTGTCACAAACGAAGGAATTTTGTAATTAGAATAATAATTATCGGAGATCTCCAATAATAATTCAACGGCTGCTGGAAACGGCCTTCCAATGTGAAATAGCTGGGAAATAGCGCCATGTACGTGTCTACGCTCATCCATTAGTTGTTTTCTTGGTTCAGGCAAGTCAAGTTAGAGGTTATTTTCTTGAGGTGGCACTATTTCATCATGGACGGACATAAATGTAGCATTTCCAGCTCTGCCGTTAAGTCTAATCTGGGATCCCAATTCTAATTACAACAATCGATTATTTTATGATAAATACGCATTTTTAGCAGTCTCTTCGCAGGTATAGTTTCCTAGACTATTACCAACTGTGCCAAAATATCATTTTTTTAAATTTGGGGGCGCTCTTCAAAAATGTGCCATTATTGCTTTAAGTGTTTCTTGGCCGGCCGTTTCTTTTGCACTGTATCATGGTATGTCTGGTGGCAATGCTGGCTTGTTTTTGCCGCGGGAAGTATGGCTTCTGAACTGTGCCGTGTTTGCCGGCCATTTGTTTTGTATGTATTGACAATGTATGTAGACTATAACTCTCTGCCAATTCCTTTTCGCTTCGTCAAAACTACGCTCGCCCGCATTCCCGCCAGACAGACCATGACAACGCACACGGGAATGAACTTATATTAAGCCACTTTAACGTGTATTTCAATGGGAAGATTATTTGGTTGTGTGCGCCCTTCTAGCCAGTGTTCCAGCTATGTCTTCGTGTAACCACAACCAACAAACATGCTTAAAAATAAATAAATATACGACTCCAAACAGATTAATAGTTATTGACCAAAAATTTGTATAATGAATTACTCCATAGAGAAGCACTGAGTTCACGGTACAAAAAATACTACTTTTTGAGCGTTACCAAATTTCGACGCACCACCGGTGACACGATGGGTTGAATCTACTATAAATATATGTAATATAATGTAGATATGGGCACTACAGATTAACCTCGACAATAGCTTTTATATAAGTCACGCCGTAAATGGACGATATATACAAAGTCACACGGTGCTGTGGTGTAGAATATAAAAATCATTATGCGGCGGATATTCCAGAACGTTCCTTGGTCGAATACATTTTTTTTTTTTTTTTTTTTAACGTGTATTTCAATGGGAAGATTATTTGGTTGTGTGCGCCCTTCTAGCCAGTGTTCCAGCTATGTCTTCGTGTAACCACAACCAACAAACATGCTTAAAAATAAATAAATATACGACTCCAAACAGATTAATAGTTATTGACCAAAAATTTGTATAATGAATTACTCCATAGAGAAGCACTGAGTTCACGGTACAAAAAATACTACTTTTTGAGCGTTACCAAATTTCGACGCACCACCGGTGACACGATGGGTTGAATCTACTATAAATATATGTAATATAATGTAGATATGGGCCGGAGAGGTTTCCACTACCTTAGAAGATTCAAGTTGATTTTGTCACGAGTGTGTAGGCAACCACCCAATTCACCTAGACTGGCCCCGTAATAAACAGAACAAAATCGCTATACAATAAAATTCAAGGATTCTGGGATGGGGCACGGAGGTCAATCGCGATATGAATATTGTTGTTGGTTATTGTAGCACAGCAGTGCCTGAATTATCGAACTCGCTTATTGCATTACATAAAATTCAATCAACCATGATAAAGCCATGTAGTACAATTGTATAACGATTTATTCTGTTTACGGGGGCCAGTCTAGGGATATGCCAAAAGCATGTTAGAAAATTCAGATGAATAGCTATGTCCAGCCGGGGATCAATAACGGTAATCTGGGGCGGTCATATAGGGTAAAGAATTGAAACTGCTCCAATCAATTTGAAACTCATAACAACTTGTTGATATAAACCACTGACCTCTACACATGGATAGCGGGTCTGATTCGCCGATTGAAACCCCAACAACAGGAAGTTGCTTTTCGCCTTAGCAATATGGCGGGAAACAATGCATACACCTCACCTACTGGTGCACATATTCAACACAGATGTTCTATTGTTATACAAAATTCCATTAATTTTGACAATAAAGTAAAGCCACATTGTGCAGGGCAAAATGCAACTTCTTGTGGTTTCAATCGATTCAACGGTAGCTCAGTGATATAAACCCAGATGTGCAATGGTTTTGGGGGCTGTGGTGAGTTGGGGGTGGTTTGGGGTTAGGGCGTATAGGTGCGCCTGGCCACAGAGCGCATAGCTCTGTAGCCATGGCGCCTATGTTCAAGTGTATTAGGTTTGGTAGTATATTTTAGAAATGCTCTTTTACTTGTTTTATCAATTAGATAATAAGTGGTTGAATTTTTACAAATAATGGGGGAAATTAGAGCATGAGAAAATAAAATAAGAAATATCGTCAGATATTATAATGTGCAAAGTTACATTTTCGACCATAACATTTGAACGGAAGTTACGATTGTTGTCAAACAAAAAGATATAGAAAAGTTGTTTTTCCTCAATTTCAATTTGTAGTTTTTTAGCCTTCAGAAGGAGTAATTCCACCTCAAGAAATGACAAGTGATCAAGGTGCAAAGATGGTAATGTGTAGTACTAAGCGACAGGAGTGCCCTGATTATGTCACTGGCCCCATTATTGTCGATAAAAGAGCTGGAATGTACGGGGCAAGGACAGCTCAAAGTTGTTTCTGTGTTCACCGGAGAAAATAGTGGAGCGGTTTGGACTGCAAAATTGTCGACAACCCCTCCCCTCGGTACAACAAAGCGCAACCACTTCTATTCGAAAGATAATAATAATTTTAAAAAATGATGGTTGTGGTCAAAAACTTTGGTGGCAGGGGTGTTTTTTGGGTAAAAAAAATCACGTTTTTGAGCTAAAAACTTAAGAATATCAAGATTTATTAATTTCTTAGCAAAACAAATTTTAATCATCATGCAATACTATCAATCTCTGACATTTATATTATAGATTTCTGTTTTATACAATATATAAAGGGTCTAGAATTTTAGCCCCCAAATCACCTTTTTCCTTAAAAAAGCATCCTTTTTATCACATGTCAGCACAACGAGTATTACCTGAACCCTTTATGCAATGTATAAAACCTATATCAATAACAAAAAGGATACCATAAAATAAGATTGTAATATTTTTACCTTAAAAAATATAAAAAATAATAATTTCGCTTAACTTGCAGCCCAAATTTCATTTTTCGGCATAGAAATCATCCCTGTCACCAAATATTTCAACCACAACCATCATTTTCTTAAATCTATATATTTATCCTTCAAATAAAGGTGGTGTGTTTTGTTGTACGGTGGGGAGGGGTTCTAAGAGTCGAAAATCTAGAGGACTTTTCAAGGCTCGGCCGCTCCGCTAAAAGATTTACACTATGCACGTAATGGCAAATATAACACACAATAATGTTTTCATTGCAATCTTTAACTCCAAGATAAAATAATAATGAAGTAAAATTTTACTCTTAGAGTGGGGATCGAACCCACGATTTTCGGGTTACAAGACGAGCGCCCATGGACGCACGCCATGCAATCCGAGTCGAGAGAACAGCACGCGTAGTTTTTGACCACAACCCATGCTCCAGGAGCTGGTCTCCCTCACCAACCTCAAAGGGCAGCTATTATTTTTCTTATTTTTTTTTTTTTTGGACTTATACTTGTTCCCTCTAACCTGAAAAAGTAATAAATGAAAATTATATATTTTGCGGAGCGGCCGAGCCTTTGAAAAGTTCCTCTAGTTTTAGAGTTACCCCTCCCCACCGTCAACCAAACAACAACCACCTTTAGACGGATTAACTATATAAGATTTAAGAAAATGAAATAACATGTTTTTTTTTTTTTTTTTTTTTTTTTTTTTTTTTTTTACTTGTGGTTGAATATTTGGTGGCAGGGATGTTTATACGCCGAAAAAAGAAATTTGGGCTGCAAGTAAGCGGAAATTATTATTTTTTATTTTTTAAGGTAAGAACTATACAATCTTTATTTTTATGGTATCCTTTTTGTCTATGAGATAGGTTTTTATACATTGCATAAAGGGTTCAGGTAATACCGTTGTGTTGACATGTGATAAAAGGATGTTTTTTAGGAAAAAAAAAGGTGATTGGGGCTAAAATTATAGACACTTTTATATATGGTATTATAAAACAGAAATCTATAATATAAATTCAGAGATGATAGTATGCATGTGATTAAAAATTGTTTGCTAAGAAATTAATAAATCTTGATATTCTAAGTTTTTCGCTCCAAAAACTTGATTTTAGACCCAAAAGAAACAACCCCTGTCCACCAACGTTTTGACCACAACCATCATTTTAAAATTATTTCTATATCTTCGAATAGAAGTGGTTGCGTTTGTTGTGTGTACCGAGGGGAGGGGTGTCGACAATTGCAGTCCAACGATCACTATTTGAAAAGCAGCAGTAGCGAGATTCGAACCCACACACACTCTATGATAAGTTAGCTACGTAACCACAAGACCAGTGATTGGTGTTGCAGATTGGCAATTCTAATCATTGATAAACATTTCGAATAAATCGCTACTGACCAGCTAAGGTGTGGTCAGTAATCAATATAATGAATTGCTCTGGAACGGTTGCAACAACCCATGCTCAGGAGCATGAGTAGTGGTCAAAAGCTCATACTTGTTGCCATCTTTCTCCCGTAAAATCTTAAAACAGCGTAAGGGCACTACAGATTAACCAGATAACCCTCGACATAGCGTTATTATACAAGTCACGCCGTAAATGGACGATATCTAGCAAAGTCACACGGTGCTGTGGTGTAGAATAGCAAATCATTATCGGCGGATATTCCAGAACGTTCCGGGGTCGAATACATACAAATTCGGGAATGTTAAATTAAGGTCCATAAACATTACTCTAGGCCACAATGGCGTTGAGCGTTGTTCCATTTTTTAAAATTCTTTCATCTTTTCAATAACAAAAGAAGGTAAATACATAAAACACAAGATCAACATTCAAACTGGGGCCTTGACTGACCATGCATGTGGAATAAAATCTACTACAAAACAATTCACAACATATAAAAACATAGAACATAAAAATATATACATACATATAAGATATTCTTTTTAACGTTGTTCCTATATAGAGGGATATATCTATATATATATATATATTATATAATATATATATATAATATATCTATATATATATATATATATATATATATCCCTAGTTTGTTTTTGCAAGTGCACCTGTTTAGATTGCCAACAATATGGGAAGTGGGAATTCCCCAAGGATGGCTAAAACTTAGAAACTTGTTTATGGTTTGAGATCAAAATTGTAAAGTCAGGGAATTTCCCCACAGAGTTTATATGTGAAGTGATGGATGTCAGGTTTATGTTATGCAGTGAGCTGTGTAATTTCTATTTTTAGACTGGATCTTTGTGAAGTCATATATATTTGAGATTTGAGCTAACAGTCTCGGTGTCAGCAGTTGCAATCATCTATACATTGGGTTTAGCTAGTTTATCTACAATAATGGGAATTCAGGCTCCACACAACAGTGCCAGGATTTATTATATTGTCCATTCCATGTGAGCAGAGTGCCGTAATTTATTCTCCTGTCTCTTTTAAGTCCGAAAAGTGCTGGGATCAAATTATGATATCCACTTGTGGACATATAGAATCGGGTGATTATCTTGGACTGATAGACGTGGATTATTTCGGCGAGGGACTTAATTTAACCTTGACGTCTTTAAATTGCTGGACAAAAGTTATCTTCAGCACTGAGACGATCCCATGGAATATACTACCTGAATAGCATTCAAATTATTTGAACTTGCATACTGTTATTTTGGAGTCTTCGCTGTGAGGACATATCATCGTTTAACTGCAACGCCTTCAACATAGGCTACGGAATTCTTTATAATTATTGAATATCTTAATTATGTATTATTGTAATGTTTTTTGGGACATACAACAAATCCAGTAAAGATCATTAAACTGTTTATTATCTATAATCATATCATTTGTGCACAATGCTCTTTTATGGTTTGAAAGGTAAACTTTCTGACCTTATACTTCTACGAGACGTCATAACCGAATATATATATATATTATATATATATATTATATATTATATAAACATAGCCACCACAACATAGCAACCACCCGCCGTCAATTCTCAAGAATATTCGCGGTTTTAATTCAACACAAGACTGTCCAACAATCGTCCGACAAGGGCGCATTCGAAGCATCCACCGAACCAATACCGTCAGCACTCCGTAATAGCGGCTATGACCATCACCTAATCTTCAATGATATCCACAAAGAAGAAACGCCAACGCAATCGGCAGATCATATGGTATAACCCACCATACAGCGCCACGTCGCGACCAATATAGTGCCCAAATTTTTGGCAACTGCTTTAAGGAATGCTTCCGAAGGGCACGTGCTAGAATATTCAACCCACACAGAAAACTGAGCTATGTTGCATGCCGAACATGAAGCCCATCATAGCATCCCATAACAACATGTTCTGAACAAAGAACCTGAGAAGATCACCAAGCCCAAAGGATCCAGAATGCAACTGCCGCGAGAAAGACAAATGCCCACTAGCTGGCCAAATGCCGACCACGAAGGTCTTGTCTATCAAGCACCTCACAAGAGCAGGATGACCGGGAAAGCGAAAACCATATGTCGGACTACTAAAAACCAGTTCAAAACCAGGTACAGGAACCATGCGAACTCGTTCAGGCAATGAACGTACCGGAACAGCCAGACTGAGCAAACACATCTGGAGCTTGAAAGACTCCAATATACAGTTCTCAATTAATTGGAGAATTCTCAAACAATGTAAGCCGTACTCACACACACAAAAAGTGTAATCTGTGCATTGCATGGAGAATCCTACTCAATGCCACCCTGAATTGCTCACTCAAAAAGAAGAAACGAACCTTTGTGAGCAAATGTAGACACAGGAGAAATTTCTCCTCAGCAATAAGGCGTTTTCGGCCAGTAGGCCTATTTGGTTTTTTTTTTATACAATCTGTTATGCGCTATCCTGAAAAAATTTCCACCAAGGCACAGTCGCGCACATCAACGTGTGCCGCTGCGCATCATCGCACGCGCTTAAGCTCCCCCTTCACGCCGCGCACAATCTCCGCATCGCGAGTTTTGTCAACTCCGAGCCTGGTGGAGAATGTTCAGTTCAAACACCTGCTGAGTGTGGCGTAAGCCACACGAAACAAATTTGTCGTGTTTCGATAATGGCATAAAAAGGGACAGAGCTACTTATAATTATATATATATATATCTATATATATATATATATATATATATATAATATATATATATATATATTCCAGAATCAAACCCATGCATGTAATTTAATTGAAACCCTGGATATCCCAATTATCATGTCTGGTCAAGGAAGATTGAATAAGATGATGTGAGAGCAGATTGTGTTTTAAGTCCGGATATTCTGTTGAGCAGATAAGATTTTGCCAAATGTTGTTATTCTATGTTTGTTTTCAGGTGTGATAATCCACTTCAACTGAAATAGGGAACTTTCATCCAGTGTTGTTGAGATCTGTGATGAGTAACGATCAGTTTTCAGTTGGTTTGCCCCCTCGATTTTGCTTTCCAAAGGGCAGGTACGTCCATAAGACGATTTCTGCTTGCAAGGCCATACGCGAACAAATATCTGGTTTGTGAAGTTGCACAATATATGGAGGACACTGTCCCTGCCTAGCAATAAAATGTCCATGTTAGCGTAATTCCGAAGCATACCCGTCCGGTAAGCCTCCTCTGCCTGAAATTCGGGACAGGAAAATATATGAATAATAATAACCGGTCATTTGAGATAATGAACCTCCGTGATCTTGCTATTAGATGACAAGAGGAAGAAGGAAAATTCATCATTAAGGGCCCGAATTTTGGAAAGTATACCGTGTTTGTTTTTGCTAGCCGTCCGCGAGGCGTATTGGCCGCATGGCGGCGGGTGTTAGCGTCAAGAACTTTTAATATGTGGTTTATATTAATGAAACCCTCGTCTACCGAAGGGGGGGGGGGTGTACCACCCCCCCCCCCCCTTCAGGTTTTTTTCCCCGGGCTTTGCTACCACCCCCTTTTTTGGTGCCAAATTATTTAATGTAATGTCAATGACATGTTCCGCTCCTTTTAATCCAAAAACAGAAATCCACCGGGGTATAGGTAAGATACAGGGTGATCCCAAAGTGATCGATGGGGGGGGGGGGTGGTAACCACCCCCCCCCCCTCCAGAGAGAAGTACCAACATGCCCAACGCAAACGGCACATCACATACACTTGATTTGTACCAATAGTAGATATGTCCTCCTCTTTCCTTTGATACCAAAATGAGTACCCAACATGCCTAGCAATTACGTCACAATGACGCATAAAGTTCGCATTTGGTGGAGCCTATAGCTGGCAACAGACGTGTTTTTGATGGTGCTCTTCATGATCATTCCTATTTGGTTTTTACAACTGATTTTTGGGCAATTTTGAGGTTTCTTGCAACTACATGCTGTTTGAACTACTGAGGCAGTGATTGTGTCTTTCAGTGATGATTTATTTTGCTCTTCAACGCATTTCTTCATCTGATAATTCATCGACAATTTCAGTAAGGTAACGCTGTATAAATGAATGTATGACTTAAGGCTGACATTATTAACATCATCGGAAGTGTGAATGCAAAACAAAAGGAGCTGTATGTCAGGCCTGTGTTAAGTACGCGCAAGCTACTCCAGTTATGACTTAGGTTTGACATTATCAACGTATTGTGGAGTGTGTGATGCTTAAGCATTGGCATGTATGTCAGCCCTGTGTTAATACTACGCCGTGTTATTGTTTCAATGTGCAAATTTTACAACTAGAATAGGATTACCTCTCATCATCTTCTCTGGAAAGATCTTAGAAACCAATACCATCTTCATGAAGACCTGAAACTTAACCTAAGATCATTCAGAATTATCGACGGAGAATTAAACGTGGATGCCGTGGTGGTAAAAAATGTCAGGAAAGATCCACTGTATCCACCAGACTGTCCCCAATAACTATCCTAAATCTGACAGAGGGTAACCTTGCCAATCTTCGCCCTATAGAGCGAACCAACATTGAAAAATCACAAAAGACACAGCTATGATTTTCCGTCATTTGTGCTTAGCAACACACATCTTATGAACAAATTTGATGAGTTTGAACTGCTCCTAGACAAGAAGCAAATTGATGTCGGCGTTAATTTAACGCGTCTTGGTCAAGCCAAATATGCCTGATTCTATGATGTCCTTGATAGCTATGGACTTGTTCTCCGAGTGCAGTGATAAACAAGGAGGCGGCGGATCGCTATCTATGTGAGATCTAAATTTCAGCCGTCGGGGTCTGAAGTATCAGTTCCTGAAGAGTTGGGAAGTGTGTGGGTCCTATTACCGCCAAAGACATACCGGAGATGTATTGTAATTGCAGTATGTGGCGTGTACACACAACCGGGTCTCCACATCAAGGACAGTCTCAGAGAACATTTGCTAGTGACCATGGACTGTTTGCATACTAAATATTCAGACATAGGTTTCGTGCTTAGGGCGACTTCAACCGAATGGCTATGATAAAACATTGTAGGAACTGTAAATCTCAGACAAACTTAGTGACTTTCAATACTAGAGGGGATGCCAAGCTTGCCCTAGTAATTTCTAACAGTATACTCATTATGCCAACCTATCCCATTACCTGCTCTGGGTAAGAGGATCTAATTTGGTCATGGCAAACCAACTAGCACGTCCATAAGCAGTTAATGCCAAAGGTCTTTCCCCCCATGAAAGAACTCCAGTTAGAGAGTTTGGCAGCTGGATCACACAGTGATGGTCTGACGTCCTCATGCCACTGGTTACAGCAGAAGTTGATGTACTCTACGTGTTTTATGATGCAATAGACACATCTTTCCCATCACCCCGTAGACTTCATAATAACAGTAAACCCTGGTTCACTTTAACAATTAAATCCCTAGTTAAAAAAAGACAGTAGCGTTACCTAGGTAATGTAATGAGTACAAGAAGTTACGTAACAAGGTACCGCGTGAAATTCGCAAGGATAAGGTCAATTATTATGGCCAACAGGAGTTCTAATCTTCAGAAGACAGATCCACGTAAGTGGCACCAACAGATTAAGGTCATGATAGGTAAAACACCAACGTAGATGGTCAGATTCCCTTCCCTGGTGTGGATGATGGTGATCATGCCCCATTGCCAATTCAATCAATGATCAGTTGGTGAGGTTTCTTCCCACATTAAACCCTGGAATTTACGCACTCTTGAGGCCTACTTACCAGCTGATGAGCCCCCACCATCACTACATCCATGGGAAGTGTATGCTTGAACTCAAAAAAGGAAAGCCGACTAAGGCACAGGACCAGATGGATCTCTCATGGTTGATTAAGGAGTTCGCATTATGCGCTCAGCACCCCTTTAACTAAGTATCTGAATGCCTCTTTTCTGGAGGGTGTGGTTCCCACCCAATGGAAAAGAGATATGTCGTGCCTATACCAAAAACCAAAACGCCCAAACCTGACAAATTAAGACCTGTCTCTCTAACCGATTGCTTCGCAAAAACTACAGTGAAGGGTTTTTACCAACTGGGTTTGGCATGACATCCAGCACCAAAATTGACCACGGCAGTTTGGAAAGTCAGTGGGATTCTCCACTTCTCATTACTTCGTCAGTTCTCCCTTTCATAATTTGCATCAGGGGTGCTGACAAAGTCAACAACATTGGAACGTTGGTTCTCACGACTTCCCCACAGCGTTTGATATGGTAGACCATTCTATCTCATGAGAAATTTATCCGCTTGGGAGTCAGTAGCCAGTGGCCCATGGTTGTGTGACCTTGTAGCAAACCGTGTTCATGTGTTCGGTATAAAACAAACGTCTCGAGTACAAGCTTCTTAATGGTGCTCTTCCTCAAGGTACAAAATTAGGTCCCATTGGTTTTCAGTGATCATAAATGATGCTGTTCAATTAGAAAGGTAAACAACATTAGCTGTTGGAAGTACGGGAGCTCTGACACTTGCTGAAAATAGATCTTATTCTCAATCAAGGAAGCTTCAGAACACGCTCGATGAGTTCACAGAGTGGACCAAAACCAATAAGCTTAGCTTGAATCCAAACAAAATGTCAGGCCATCCAAGAAATGTGCTCAAGCAGGTTCCCCCTGCTCATGCTAACTTAAGTATTTCTGATGTTCCCCTTCAATTTTAACCAAGCAAAAATACTAGGCATCTGGATACAAAAATGATCTGAGATGGGATACCAATATCCAGGAAAATGCATTAAAAAGCAATCAAAAAACTTACATGCTTAGGCTCCTGAAGAAATTCGGGTTCTGTGATGAAGAACTGACACAGTATATAAGGGTTCCTTAGACCCCTCATGGATACAGTGCTGTTGTATGGATTCTTCCATTACGAGTAATCAGTCAAACGCTATAGACAAAAACTCCAAAGGCGCGCATGCAGTGAATATTTAGGTCTGCGATATTCATCTTATGCGGAGGCTGTTCGGTTTTGTGGCCTTGAGTTTCTGGTGGATGGAAGGGAAGATCACTGTCGCAGGTTTGCAGAAGGGTTTCCAATTCTAAGCGCACAGAACATTTCTTCCTCCATCAGGATTGAAGACTTCATGGCCGCAACCTACGGAATGCGAACAAAAATACTCCAGTGCGGTCGAACCTCACGGTACCAAAAATAGCCCCAACCCTACGACATCAGGTTACTTAACAAGTAGGGGTTATTATGCATGCACGCCACATTATTTGATCACTCTTCTATTTGTTTTTTGTTTGAAGAGCAGTATAATTCTTGGGTGTGGGTACCCTCTTTTGTTTATCTTTGAGGTTTTAATTAATAAGTTTTAAGATATGAACTGCTATTTAATTTTTATAATAAGTGCCACTATCTGAAAATTTTATACTTGAGTTAAATTTTGGCTTGATCTTTACTGATAATATAATCTTGTTTTGTCGTATGTGCAATAAGTGTAATTTTGGCTTTGGGCCACAGGCATTGTTTTTAATAAAATTTTTTTTTTTTAAAAAAAAAAATGAATGCATGTCACAAAAAACTGCCATTTCCATGACACACACAGTGAAAAATTCAATTTTCGCCAAAAAGGTTAGGAAATCAGATTTTCATGCGGTTTTTGACTCACTGATGAGGAATGACTAGTTGTATATAAAGAAATCCTTTTACTCCACCCTCCTCGTCTCCTGCTTGCCAATCGATTCACCCCCCTCTACGATTCCTTTCTATCGTTACGTTCGCTGTGCTGTTGTTCCTCCTGTCTATCCTTGACCTCTTCTCTCCTTACCTCCATCTTTTCCCTGCTCCCTTTCTCGGTCCTCCCTGTGCCCTCGCGACCCATTTCCCCCCGCCCCCTCTTTGCCCTTCTCTTTTTTCTCCCCCCCTCTCCCCCTTCTACTCTTCCACCCTTCTTCTTATGCCCCTCCTTCTCTGTTCTTCATTTACTTCTCTCCACCTCCTTAATGTCTCCCCTATCTTCTACTTTGTTCTCTCGCGTTCCCTCGCTCTTTCCTTCTTACCATCTCCTGTTTCTTTTATGCTTTCTCCTTGAGCTATAATAGGGTGTTTGAGTCGCAAACTGCGAAATATCAATTTTCCACCCCTATTTCAGTATTTTCGTACTTTCCTCAACAATGACGTCATGGTGACGTCATAATGGGGATGTTAGTACTATTTTGGGACCCAGGGAAAGCAAAACTCTAAGCTATCTTTTTACCAATTTACAGGAATCGGGTGTTCAGTAACGACAAATCACAGGGGTGGTAACCACCCCCCCCCCTGGGGAGTGTTGTTACAAAAATGGCTCAGTAGACGAGGGTTAACAAATTGGTAAGAAAGTGCTTTTTAAGGGTTCAGTCATAAATAGGGGCCAAAATGTTAAATCAGAAGTGGAAACAATCAAAATAAGGATTATCTTTTTTCACACCGTACAGATAGTTATCGGCAATGACGGAAATCCTGGGATAGGGAAACACGTCCACCACACTTTTGGAAAAGGAGAGGCGAGGAATAGCCCATAATTATCATCACCTCGTCCCCATCTGTTTTATTTAGGTGTGTGATAGCGATAGTGGGTTTTTACAAATGGTTTTAGATTCATTTGTAAATACTGGATATCTATTTCACTTACACTATTAAGATAAATAAATCTGCACACACTTGAACTCGAAACCTCCCCTGGTCACTTTATATTTTTTTATTTAAGAATTAGCCATCCAGGGCAAATGCAGAATGCATTTCATCATTATGCTTCTATAATGTATACTAGTACACACACTATAGCTGGTCACGATTATCTAAATGACCGTTATTGGAAATTACACTGTGTTGCAGCGGTGTTAGTCCACTAACCCCGACGGATTTTGAAATCAATTTTTTGGCCACAATTATCATTATGTTACTAAGATTTTGAACGAAGGTTTTAAGAAGTGGTTTGGAAATGTCACTGGTCTGGTACTGAGGCTGCCGTAGAAAATGCACATAAGAATTCCATAAATTGCCGTTTGGAAATTCCAGATGCCCAAATCGTGCCCCCCCCCCCCCCCCCCGGCAAGACAATAGCCTGGTAGACCATCAGTTTGGTGTCCAAACTGTTTCCTGGCCATTCACAGACCGAGCGGTCTAAGGCACTGAACCGTCAGCAGGGTAAAAAAGATGAACCGAGCGGCCCTGGTTCGAGCCCTGCAAGAGTCTCTTGGTCATACTCAGATAGTTCCTATAAGGTCGGAAATTGCATACTTGCACAAAGTGTGATTATGGATGTTCTCCTCGCTCCCACCCATTGCGTAAAATGTGCAGGTGTATGCAATGGGTGCCCTGCGCCTCATGGTTGGAGAGTCATGTAAATCTGTTGGTCCCGTGTGTCAGAGCAGTCAATCCTGAGCACGTAAAAGGTTGCAGACCTCATCGATAAGAGTAGGGGATCATCCCGGGTCTGTTACCTGCACTTATCACTCTAGCATGGAAACATGTTGAGGCTTCGTCTTGCAGTGGGCTGATATGTAGCTGATGATGATGAAGCACACCACGGGACAAGGTATGTGAACTTGTCAACTTCTGTTAGCTTCTGATCTTTAACAGTGATATATAGTTTCAAATATGGCTTCCCATGGGCAGGTTGGTATATGACTTCAGTCTTCTTTGTGTTGATGGTCAAGCCAAAGTTTTCACACGCAGATAAAAACAGACCCATGCTGTGCTGCATATCACTATGTGTTCCAGCAGATAGGGCACAGTCATTAGCAAATAAGAAGTCACGGGCTTATTCTTCGACTACTTTGATTTTAGACGGAAGTCGTCTCAGATGGAAACAGTTTGCCGTTATAACGATAGTTGATACTAATCCCAAGACAGCCGTTGCAGAAGGCATCGTGAAACACGGCACTGAACGTAATGCTGAAGAAGACTGGTGCTAGAACACATTCTTGCTTTACTCCATTAGTTACTGAGAATCTGTCAGACGACACAAGATGATCCTGAACACTCGCCATCATATCGTCGTGGAACTGACGCACCAATGAAATAACTTTATCTGGGCATCCAAACTTGGCCATGATTTTTTTTTTATGGATGAAGGGTGGTTGAGGACCATATTGAAATGCTCTGCCCATCTCCCAAGGATTTCCTCTTTGTCAGTAAGTAGTGTAGTTCCATCATCTCTGAGAAGAGGTGACGTTCCAGTTGGTTGAGGCCCATAAACTGACTTGAGACAGTGCATCATAGAACAATTTGCATTTTTTTGTCATCGTGCATTTGTATCTCCTTTGTTTCAGCCAGGCATCTTTCATTATTCTAAGTCTGGACGTCTGGACTGTTCTCCAAATATACCAGAAGGCTGCTTTCTTTAGTGGTGAGCCTTTGCCCTTTAGGTATGCTCCATTGAAGCCGGTGTTTCTTATCAAGAAGTGCTTGAATTTCAACATCATTCTCATCAAACCAGTCTTGATGTTTGCGTTTGGTGGCACCAAACGTTTCCTGTGCTGTAGAGTATGTCAGATCTCTGAGATCTCGTGTTGTATACCAAATTGTAGCTCATGTTACAAAGTCCAGAAATTGGCATTTTCTTATCTTGTTGCCATGGTAACTAAACAGGGCCTCTGATTGGCTAAACACGGGAACAAATGTAACTGCTTAACGGTAACTTGCATTTACACCATACTTGGGTAGAAGGTGCATGAGTATCATGCAACGTTAAGCCATAATTCAAAATTGAAGACCAAATTAAAAAATCCGGCTTATGGTTTCATAGCCCTTTGGATGCTTGATATCTGTGCCAAATTTGATAGTTGATAGGGTCTTTCGTTTTTGAGTAACGTTCGTTCCCGTTTCCTAGAATCCCGATTTTCACCATTTGAGATATTGAGCGAAAAGTGTTTGAAACTAATAAAAATTGCGCAAAAATTATGTCCTAAGTAGTAAAAGTCCATTGCTGTTGCATTTACCCACACCATGTGGTCCAATAACTCCATTCCACGACTGATGATCAGAACCAACTCTGGCATTGAAGTCGCCCAGAATGAAGATTTTATCTGTTTTGGGTACGGTACTGATGATACACTGTAAATCAGCATAGAATTTGTCCTTGATTTCAGGAATGGTCATGGTTGGTGCGTAAGCGCTGATGAGAGTAGCTTTTTTCGGGCAAACGGGGCTTTGGAGTCATTAAGCGGTCATTGACTCCCTCGGGTAGGCTTTACAGTGGTCTACAAGTTGTGGCTTTCCTGCGAAACCAACACCAGCTTCATCCTCTTCATTTCCACGCCCAATCCAGAAGAAGGTATAGCCAGCTCCTGCCTCTACCATCTGATCAGTTTCGCTACTTCCAATACCAAAACCAACTAAATCCGCCCGCGGCTTCATTGGCATATTTGGGTGGGTACCCCTCCCCCCCCCCCACAACTCCACCCCAATCAGTTTTGTCATGACCGTTACCTTAACTGTCTAAGTCTATGTGAAAGACCAAGGTGAATTTGAACTTTCTGCGAAAAATACAATATGATATAAATTTGGTATATATATTGTGCTGTAATCATTTGAATTGGTTATTCTAGATTATACATCATTGTCAATTGGACATAGGTTCAAGATCAAAGCTCTGATTTTCGTTTTTAATATCGATATGTGTTTCTTGCGTGATCCCTATTTACCTGTGTTACTTTCAGAATCAAAAACCCATGCGAAAGTAGCATTTTGGGCACTTAAAGGTGCAACGAGAGAGATTTCAAATAACAGGTGTCCCGAAAAAAAACCCTGAAAATTCTGATTTTGGTACTGGTGTAAAGCTTTATATCAAAAATATTCCCATCTGTAAGGATTAAGCTGAGAACTGATTCTTTGATGCAATAAATGTGAAATTTCTAATTTCGTATAGGAGCAAATACGAAATGCAGCCTATGTTCTCTTTTGAGATATAAGCATATACAAATCGCCTTTTCTTTCCATTTTAAGTTACTTATGTAACCAAATAAATGTTAGGGAGTCTTTTGAGCGTCTAGTCTATGAAATCACTACATATCACAGAAAATAAAAAGTGTTAATCAGTATGTTGTAAAATACTGGAAATGATTGTACACAACCAAACGTATGAGTTCATAACTATTAACAATTATGTTGTACAGTTGTAATTCAGGTTTTCCTAAACATCCTATGAACACGGCACTTCTAAAAACCTTAAATAAATGGAATATGGAGATCGACAAGGGAAACTATATCGGTGCTGTTTTCGTTGATCGCAGTAAGCCTTTTTCAATATGGTAAACCACAACTTCCTCTCAAAGAAGTTGTTCCATGGGCATCCAGGGCACGGAAAATAAATGGTTCTATTCATACTTATCTGAAAGTACAGAGCATGTTATGATTAATACAACAACTCTATAGGTATTATTACAGCAGGTGTGCGTCAGGAATTAATTATCGGCCCCTGCTGTTATTATTGTTGTAGTTTGCCTTAAAAACTGTATGCAACTGTGGATATGTACGCAGATGATAATCGTGTGACAAAGCCGTTAATGTAACTGAACAATGCCTGAATTAAGATCTCAAGTATTTGGCTCAGGACATTTCAAGTTCATTGACGGTATTGAGCAAGTTGCATTGCAGTCCGTGTTCCCAGGCTGCTAATAGTTTAATTGAGGAAATGATTCTGGTGGGTAAGCCATTGGAAATTGTTGTGGAAATAAGCCAACTCTCGGTGGATGTTGCTGCTGTTGTAGAGATCGTCTGCGTGGAAGACATCGTTTAAACAGTTCATAAAACAGCAGTCCAAATTCTAAGAATGTGATGAAAGAAAAACCAATGTACAAGCCGCCCGTTCCACCGATATCGCTGAAAAGTCGCTCCACCTGCGTGTAATTAATTTTTTTTAAAAGATTACTAAATAAATTGGTTTCTTTATTGGGTGCATATTATGTCTCTGTCGCTACTGTTAGTGGTATCCCAATTGGGCAATTTGATCTGGAGCAATGGTATAAATCAGCTCTTTGTTCCAGATGAGCAGATCATGTCATACAGAAGAGTGTGTCCGTTTTAGACCCTTTTAGACGTAGAATGTTGTGTGTTTGAAAGGAAAATGTTTATACAGATATTTGATTCAAATAGTGTTAAAGATTTTACCACTAGTACCAATGACTAAAATGTATAAGTTGGTTGCAATGTGTATGCATTTGAATCATAATGTGATGTGTGTGTGTGGAGCGGTATAGATTTTATCTGTCCAAAGGTGTAAAACCTTACCGAATATGCGGGACTCTCACTTGTTTCAGCGTAATTGAGTTCCTCGTAGAAAACTTCCAGTCTGACCAAATTATCACTAAATACACAGATGTGAAATTTTAAATGGAAGAGAATAATGCATATCCTGACTAAATAGACAGTAATAGAACGGTATAGCAATGAAGGTTAGATCAGTAAGAAGAGAATATAAAGTATGAATATAACGGATTCACTTCTAAAATTACGTTACATCTTTTAAAAAGGTGAACCCTTAGATTTCCATAAAAAATCCTTTCTTGAACTCTTGTATCTCAAAACAGCAGTTAATATGATGACCATCTTAGATATAGCCTCATATATTAGCGTTGTCATTCATATAAATACAAGTATAACTTAATGCATAGTCATTTTTTGTGAAAGCTGCAATAGCATTTTCCATGTCAAATTTCAAAATGAATGAATCAAACTTACGCTATTGAAATTCTGTCGTTTATGTCCCCAGTCACATCAGGCCTGATCGCGTGAATGTAACGTAGAAGATGTTGCTGTAGGAAAATGAAACGATCCTCTCCATGTTAACACCTAACTGCATAAGGGGTTTGCACTTCCGTTAGTGCATAACGGGGGTTCCTAGGGACCCCAATATAACCACTTTCCTAAAGGATTTTAGATGAAATTCACCGCGTGTTAGAAGGATTCAAAAACATTAACAATAAAGAAATAAAAAACTGTAAAAAAAGGTCAGTAAGAAAACTAGGGGCAAAACGTTAATTTTAATTTTGCGTCAAAATGTGCGAAAAAAGACACTTATTCGTTTCTGCATTTTCTACGGCATTGCTTCACCTAGACTTGTGCTGATTGCTTTAATGTTGAAAAATGAACTATATTTACAATATTAAGCACAAACATAAATCCCTCATGTCATTTTTATATTTTTAGGGTTACTTGTATAATTTACCATGGGTTTCTACATTGAAACCGTCACATGATGTATATAAAATATTACGGCACCAAAGGCCTACTATACTTTGCAAGAATGTTTTGATTAATTATTTTCTTTATTAATGTCACTAGGTGTATGCATTATGAAAATCATAATCACAGTAACTCTAATAAGATTTTTCATTTTTGTCATGGGCACTTCCGTTAGTGCATTAAGGGGAGGCCTCGGAGCTGGAGGGCTCCTAGGGACCCATGTGCCTAATCAACGCAAAAACGACGTGATGATTTGATTTTTTTTTTTGCCACCAATCAAAGCGCAACTAAAGTTAGACTAATACAAAAATAGAATCCAAAAACCAATATATTGCAAGCGTTACAAAAAAACGCCGGCTAAAACTAAAAAATGGGCCCTAGGAGCCCCCCTTATGCAGATAAAGTATTAACCTAAACTTGTACTTGAAAGTGCAATGTTTTATTGGCCTTTTCACTACCGTTTAAAGTTGTTATACTATATTTTATTTAATACAATATTGCGTTGTGAGCTGAGAACTTTACAATTAGTCAAATTAGTTACAAGTAGTTACATTAACTTAAGAAACATTAGTGTTATTAACCTGTTATAGACGTTCATCGCCAATGAATTTGTCATATAAGACTCTATACTCATGCCAACAGATTAACATGGTATTGGCGTCAGACGTATGGTCTATCGCAAACTCTATAAGTCTGCGCCGTAGTCCAATGTACTATGCTCTCCATTTAATAACGGTGTGGCATGAGACTGTTTTCCTCCGGACTCACATGTCTACGTACAACCGGTGAAAAATAGGGCACTCTATTTCAGTTGACTCTTCACGCAATATTAGTTTTCACTATGATTCCGTTGTCGGTAGCGCAGACTATGACTCTGGGTGGACCATACCTCTTTTTACACCGGTTCAATGCAGGAGGCCGCAAAACACCTTATCTAATTCTGCCCCAGTAAATATCTTTAAAAACCATATCTTACCCGAAAAATATTTTGACGGCCATTTTGATATTGACGTTGTTTTTGTGTATGTTTTCGTGCTGATAAAAGGAATTTATTTTTAAAACAAACAAAACTATTAATGACTGAATTATTAACTGCAATGTAGAAGCAAAAAATGGTTTATTTTACTGTCCACGTGTCACAAATTGCCCCTAGTTGCCCCCCCCCCTTTTTAACCTTTGTTGGTGTGTTTTTTAGATCAGCAAATAACCTAGCGTTGGGGTGCTTGCCTCTGTCGCAAATTCTACCCATCAAAATTTACATCAAAAGGAATCGACGGATAGGAGAGAAGAGGCCCTTCTATATCATAATAGTTATATGTTTCACCATCACGTGTGAGTTGGTGTTTTACAACTACTTTTACATATACGCAATGGTTTTTAGCCCCAAAATACATTTTGTTCCAAGAAAATTACAAAAGTCTGAGAAAGTTCAGGGGCATGCTCTGGAAAAAGCAAAGCTTAGAGTATTCCTCCATTCCATGACCATTTATTACTAAATGAAAACAGGGAAGATTTTGCATAGCTGCCTTTGTTATAGAGCTTGTAATGACGTATATACATGCCTTTTGTCCCTTTATAAGCTTACAAGAGGCTACACGAGGCAACCTTTATAACAATACCCAAAGACCATTAAGCTATGCTACTGAGGTGGATTCTATACTGTCTTCACACACGCAGACTCTGGAATACAACCATGGCCCATGACCGCGCTATTATATCATGAGCAGCTCGCTACGCTATGAGCTAATAAATCACAATTTCCCAGTTGCACAGTTCATCTTTCATTCCATTGTATTGACAAATACATCACCTTGGTATTTTATATGATTGAGGTACCCAGGATATGCAAGGTCAGCTGTCGTTCACATGGCCCATTAAAGGCTTCTGGAACTGAGCCCTTGGTAGATTAGCATACCTTACCACATAGTTATGTGGCATGGTTTATGTATGTAATATGTTGTTGTTGTTTAGGCAATTCCCATTTAGTGTTCATCCCCCAGAAACAAAAATCAAAATGAGGTCTTTCCCCTCAAAACCAGAATGGCCACTCATATATATATTGCTTTAATAATATAACGCACATCCTTGCAAAGCGGCATCGTGGATCTTGGGGGGGAGGGTTTTCAATATTTTGAAATTTCAGTTACCAATTGAAGCCTGTATTATAATTTTACATAAAACGTCTTTTAGGGAATTTATGTAAAGTGGGATTTTTTGAAAACTGGTCAAAAGTTAAACTTTGGGACATGTCCCCTTTAAAATGCGAATGGTTTCAAGTTCATTGCTTTCATGAAAACTACAGAGGGCGTCCTCCATTTCCGTATCCGGCGATGTCCTTCCCGGGTTCGAATCCGGTGGGGTCGTGGCACATGCTGGGATGTAATTCGGGTACTATCAATTCTGATTTGATCTGTATACCAGCTATTCATTAAATACGAATACCGCTATATGGATTAAATACAGAATACCGCTCTTCCTCCATGGTTTCACTTGGTCCCCCGTGTACAGAGAGTCACAACTGTACATGTACATCGCAGTCGAATAAGAGTAGGGAAAAACCCTGACTGTTCCCAACGCCAGCCTCAAATAGCGGGCATGTTAGGAGTGTCCGTATCAGGGATACACGCGGCCCCGGATCAGCACAATAGCTGAACATCCTAACAAACCACCACAGCCATTACCAATGACTTGGTGACACGAGCAACAACCAAACCCAAAATGGCCCCGTCCGGTGTAGAAGTAATTATGGTCCGCGTTCTCATAGTCCGGGAACAAAGGTGAACAATAGGGCAATCGATTCAGTTGACTCTTCACATAACATTAGTTTCACGCTTTATTCCGTTATCGTCTATGGAGCCTCGGACTGTGGCTCCCGCCAGACTATATCTGCTTTCACACCGGTTTATTCCGTACATGTTATAGCTAGGACACTCTCTCATGGGGGACACTCGGTTTCCTTACACCAGTATTTGATGAAATTTCAAATCCTGATTTCATTAACTGGATGACTGAGAACATAAATTCTTATGATGGATGTATATAACCTAAAAACTTTACATGCGATCGCTTAGCATTTTTAATGCAACGAAGCAAAAACGATCATGACTTGAACAACCACCCATTCGGAACGACGGTTAAGTGAATTAAAAAGCAGATATGAGTTATACGCTAAAAATGATCTCAACAAAAATATTTAAAAACAAATAACTCAGTCCCTTACTTGCATTGCGATGGACATTCGCAATTTAACATATCACTTTGATGCAAAATTCTCATGACTTGCTTGCAGGTATCTGTATTAAATTAAAAAAAAATATATCGATCATTTTAATCATATTATTTAAAATTACACTACATAAATAATATGTAAATTACTCTGGATTAATAATGTTATTATGACAGAGACCTCATAAGATATTAAGGTCCAGTTGTTAACAGAATGATTATGCATTGTGCGTTCGAGCCCATGGCGGTTGTACCTTATTTAACTTTTTGTACCTTTTTACACTGTTCTTCCGCTAAGGAATTTGATCCTGAATCAACCAAAACCTCATGCAGTGGTGCGCAGTTTCCAGATATGAATAACCCACTGACTTCTACACATGGATAGCGGGTCGGAGTCGCCGAGTGTCACAACAGGAAGTTGCTTTTCTACCTTGGTAATATGGCGGGAAACAATGCATACACCTTGTCAAAGGTAAAGGAATTTTGTATAACAATAGAACATCTGTGTGGAATATGTGCACCAGGAGGTGTATGCATTGTCTCCCGCCATATTACCAAGATAGAAGAGCAACTTCCTGTTGTGACACCGGCGACCATTCAACTGTGCGGCAGCCCGCTATCCATGTGTAGAGGTCAGTGGAAGAACCTCTGACAAAAAGCAACATGTAAAATAGCCACCTCTTGCTTCATATTAGAGGTTGATGGTTGATAATAATGAGGCATTATAACACTCTAGTGAATAAGGTCTTCTGCACTCATGTTGGCGCATAAGGGGGTCACTTGAACCCCCTCTGAAAACCTATTTGCCGTTGGATTTTTTACCACTCAAAAGGGGGAAATTATTAATAGGTTATAAATATTCAAAATAGCGGTACAAAAAAATATCCCGCCAAAAAATTAAAAATCACTTTTTCCGATGGACTTTTACCCATAAAATTGGTGTGTCCTTGGTGTAAGATATTCATGAGTTAGACTAGAGTAAAGACTATTTACGGAATAAAGCTGTACAGTCCTTGTAATCATTTGATCCTCTTATGGAAGATTTCATGCTAGGCTAATTCCATGCAGTCTTACATGAAGGATGAACCATAAAATTTGGCTCATAATAGTTGGACATAAATACAATTAAAATGCTGAAATAAAAATATTAAAAGGTTACTCCAGTACGATTAAAGGTCAAACAAATTTTAAAGAGCCCACCAAAATGCGTGTTTATGCTAATTAGTTAAAAATGCATGGTAATTTAACTTGTTTTCACCAAAATCTGCGCAACTGATATTTATGCAATTACGGTAGGTAGAAATCATTGGCGCGAAAAAAAACGAAATCCTGGGTCGCATGGAACCCCCTTATGCACTGAAGTGATATTATTGCTTACAATAATTGTTAATAAGCTTACAATAATATTGTTTAAGATGCTTACACTAATGGTAAGATAAAACTATTGTGTCACTTTTATTTGCCAGGCCAATGGAAGATTTGAATATATTCGTGGGGGGGGGGGGGGGAGGGGGCCTCACCTTGTGTTCGTGTTTTGTGATGAGACATCTTTGTCCAGCAGTTGATTGTTCAGAACAACACAATATTGTAATATCTTCATATCAAACAGGGAGTACAGACAAACCTAAATCACATTCCCCTATTAGAAAATAAACAAGCCGGTATGCGCTTTTATTGACGTACGCCTATATCACGGTACGTGCCATTTCTTATGATATAAAGTAACCCAAAGTAACCCCCCCCCCCCCAACCACACACACCAATACACTTTACACTAAGCAACCCATAACCCGAACATAACGAAATGATCGTGATACTGTTGGCTACCTTCTTTGAAAATCTCATTAAAAGTCACCAATTTTCTTATACTGATTTTTGGTTTGAAAAGGCTCTACCTACCCGCAACGCCGGCAATTTCGTTCGCGAAGGTGAATTATCTAACTTGGTGCAGGTTATAAAAAACATTATTTAAAAAACATTAAAAAAAAACGCGTGTTTTTTTGTTTTTTAAAGGGGGGAGGGGGAGTTATCAATAGCGATACTGTTTGGCTACCTTCTTTGAAAATCTCATTAAAATCATCAATTTTCTGATATGGATTTTTTGGCTTTTAAAATATGCCTACCCCGCAACGCCGGCAATTTCGCGAAGTTGAATTATCATAACTTGGTGCATGGGTATAAAACATTATTTAACCCTCGGTCAAAGCAATTTTACATTCAAACCAAAGGGGGGAGGGGAGCAGTTTTAACAATATGACGTCATAATGACGTTCATAATGGACTGTTATGACTGCAAAATAGATTCGTATCTGTACAAATCTCATCTTCTCATGTAATTACTCTAAAAAATGAGGAAAAATGCAAATCTTGTCAGTATTTGCTTACAGTAGCATCATAAGTAACATAAAACGAAAAGAGAAAAAAATAAAATAATTTTTTAACACAAAAACATTTTTTGACATTTTAACCAGTAAAAGTAGTGGCAAATACATCCCCACCCCCACAACACACACACACATACACACACACACACACACCTTCGACTTTAAACGGGAACAAATTCAAAATCTACGGATCACGTGTGAGCAACATTCTTTTGATCCAAGATTCGATAAATCACAGCATCATCGAGGAAATTAACAGATCAATTACGGACCTCAAAATTTGGGTTCAAATCAAAAATGCTTAAGAATAAACACTGCTGGTATGACCTAGTAACAAAATGAATTTCTAAAAACTGTCCTGATGGCAATGATCAAATTCATTACCTTTTTTTTAATATTTTGATCCTCAATACTGTTATTGTACCTAGTGATTGACAAAGGGATATAATAAAACCTATTTTTTAAGAATAAGGCTCTCCGGATGACCCAGACAATTACAGAGGAATAACTTTACTAAGTTGTTTCGGAAAATTTATTCACATTTATTCTTAACAGTAGACTTTCTCAATACTTGAAGCAACCGAGGACTTTGGCGAGGAGGAAGCTGGATTAGATATGCGATTCAATTCATTGCCACGTTTTTCGTGTTATTTAATCGATCCTCTATCGTCTCTCCGCAAGAAAAAGCGAGTATATTGCGCATTCATAGATCATAAAAAGCGTTTGCCTCACGCTAGAACGTCCATTGTAGTAAAAACCTAATATAATGTATCAAGGTAAGATTTATAAGGTTATCTATAATATGTCAGCACTGCTACAATCTTGTGTAATGAAATGGTATGAAAATTTCTGACTCTGTTCAATTGTACATGGGTGTAGACAGGGAGAAACTTGTCTCTTTTGTTCGCTTGTACTTAAATGAACTTGATTTTTCATAATTAAATAAATATTTTTGCCGGACTAGTGATATATATATATATATATCGAATGATCTTTCAACTCATTTATCGGTCACGTCCCTTTAACGACAACATCATTTTTGGAAAATGGCACTGTGTGTTGAACCAAAGGTGTTTTTTAAAAGCAACGACTTTTGTGGAAGATCCCAGTGTTTCCTCCTCCTCTCTTCAAAACTGTTAAACATTTTCCAATCTTCCAGTTCTAAGCGAAGTTATGCAACGAAAATGTCCTGAATTTTAGAGGGGAACTTATATATTTGGACCGTGTAATATTACAAATGACAAAAAAATGTGGACGAGGTGTGGATATCACTCATAAGCTCAGTGCGTGATAGTTTTTGTGGGAACCAGTAAAAAACATTTATCAATACCAACTGCCGGCCCCCAAATTGCCAGAAATAACTTTATCTCAAAAAGTCAAATTTCAGTACGTAGTTTTGCCATAAAAGGCCGTAATTAAGGGGCCTCCCCCTCCCTTCATGTCCCTGCACCCTAATATATTTAATCAACCTACGTTTAGTCATTGGTTTTTAAACAGTGTAAAAATAGTGAAAAAGAGTAGCGATGATTACCTGCTATTATAAACCCGGTCCTCTGCAAGTCTCGCCTTCCCTTCAAAAACATACATAGGTGTTTTTGAATTTGCAAAGTTCCGGTAATCCTCCAAGACATATATAATTTCCTGAAATAAACCTTTGTCTCATGAAACGAGCATCACTCTCATCGATATTATTATACTTCAAACACGGGGGCTTGAATTATAATTAAACTATGTACTTGGTTAAGAAATCACAATGATGGCAAGGTCAGATATACCCTTAAAAAGCCACTATCCTCGTTTATTTTTAAATGTACACAAATCGCACCCCCTGTTTTCACCAAAGTCCATGTTTTTGCATGTTGTCTTGAAATTGGTTGTTTGCTATGACCCCTGTCAGTGGCTATTTTGCAAGAAATTATGATTTTAGTGCTTTGTTTTACTAATAAAGAGTCGGCATCCGCGTTTTAAGGTTGGAACAGTTATAAAAGGCTCTTCAAAACCGCTTAATAAGTTGGTGTTTTTTTTAAGAAAACTAATATAAGATGTTGATATTACCCAACCTAACACTAGCAATTTAAGCGACAAATTGGCATTTTAATATTGAAAGAAAAATGACTGATGTGGTCTTTCGATACAATGAGCCGAGCACACATTATCTGAATTTAGAATAACACTGTTTTTTCATGATTTTTGATTGGTTTAAGAATTTGAATTTTCAACACCAATTATATACATGACATCACATACCCCAAAATTGTCTTAATATTGCAGGTCTTTACAAACGAGAAATGGCTGAATATCAAGTTCAGAAGCCCCAAATGCATAAGTGGTTGCAGTTCACCAATTGTTTCCCTTACTCCTGAAATACTTTGGTCTAGCAGTTCGAACGACGACAACCAATATCCCGCCAGTACAATAATTCAGTGCTACCACAAAGTACGGTTGTCGCAAATGTGCACTTTTAGGACCCACCAACTGGAATCCTTTTTGATTCCCAAATGAATGCTTATTTGGCTTGAAAATGGCAGCATACAAAACATCATTCTTAACTTGTGATATCTATAATCTCAGCACCGATGCTGCAACCCAATCTACCGCCTCAAAATTCAAATGACTACTGGCAAATCCTTATTTATAAAAGTTTACAACTAAAATAGAAAATAGCTATTACAACAGGCATAATGCATAAATAATACAGATGTTTTTTCTATTAGTTTTAAGGGTGGCTGAACTAAAATTTCTGGTTCAACCTCTGGAAATGTGGGGAACACTGTTACAATTAACTTTAAGAGGTAAATTTTATACAGGGGTAAATTTGAAATGCACACCAATACATTAGTCTCCTCGTTTTAAGGATTAAAAGGCATATTTTTGTCCTAGGTTCCGATCTTTAGATGAGTAGGTAACACACACTCTTAAGTTCATCCTGGGGTAAAACCTTACCCAGCGATCCGATCTTGATGAAACTGTCCGTTTGCCTTACTTTGACAATGTTTGGATTTTTTTTTCGTAACTAGTGGGCAAAATGCAACAGGTGTAGGGCATGGAATATAAAATGTCACCTAATTTGACCTCAAAAGTTACAAGCTGTCCCACTTAAATAAAAATGTATTTTCTGCATCGTATTACCAGAACCTAATTTCACCCAAATCTAAGTACTGGATATTTTTGCTCCAAAATGACCCTTGAATGTTGGATTAGGACTGTAGCTTGTACTAAGGGTCGAAACCTAGACAGACTATACATTTTTAATCCAAAATTAAAAAAAAAAAAAAAAAATACATTTAAAAAAAATTGGCTTGATTCAATTTACCGCCGTACTAATTTTACCCAACCCCCCCTTATTAAATGTTCCCCATTTCCCAGAAGGTGGCACAACACAATTCTGATTCAGCACCCTTCAAATTATAGAAAAACTCTTCAATCTTCTTCCCCAAACTTCGAGAATAGGATTATCATTAACTCTACTAAGAAAACAAACTTACAAACCGCAGTGCAATTGATGTGACTAAGCCAGGTGCAATAATAATGCCCTCATCATCTGGTAAAGGACGCACTTCAGGCGGCGAAAGTGTGACCCGAACACCTGCTTCGCGTCCACCTAGGCTTACGTACTCATCTTGCTGTAAATTTAGTGTCATCTTCAACCCTTTCGAGACAAAATGCATTATTATTATTATTATTAAAATAATATTAATTATAACAAACACAAATAATCATAATAATAACGCATAACGCTAAATGATAATGTTGTGGCGAAATATTAGAACAATAACAATATAACAACAATAACTCCAACAACTGGTACAACAATAAACTATAACAACTAATAACTATAGCAACAACTATAACCACAACAAAAACGTAAGAACCTACCTAGTGCCTACTAGTGCAGATTTGTTTTTAAGTTGCAATAAATAATGAGAAATAGCAAATGGATTTGTTATATACGTACTTACTTTTCTTGATGTGATTTGAATACACGGATTTTTTTTTAATGATGATGATGACATTGGTTATGAAGATGACGCAAATATTTACGATGATGACGATGTGTGTTGTTGATGATGATGATCGATCTGATCGTACCAATTTGTATTTATACTGTTATTAATATGAATTGTTCCCTTATTATCTCATACCTTACTTACCATAAATATGTCCTGGCTTACTTGAAGTGATGCGACTTTCTTGATTGAAATTAAAAGTGTAACAGTTTCCATACAAATCACTTTCAAACCGCGTGAAGCTACAGGAAGGCAATAACACATTTAGAGCGTTTTATGAATAATACTGGGTCATTTACACTATCACTGAATCTAGTGAACGTTCTAATTACCAATGCCATACATAAGTTAGTTATTCGTGTACGCAGGTCACGCTTTAGTTTAACCCTAATCTTACCAGTCCTTTCCGGTAAAAGAGGGGGGGGGGTGGTTACCAACAACTCTGGAGAGTTCGTTATAAAGCACCCGGTGTTTTTGATTTTGATACCAGTGGATAGCTATGGTCCTCTTCTTTCCAATGATAACAAAATAGGTACCAACATACCTAGTATGGCGTCACATGACGTTATCAAGTCCGTGAGTGGGCAAAAAGCTATTTTTTTTCCTTTCCTCACTTTATACCCTTGAAATCTTAGGACTAAAAGATGTTTGGTTTGGCTGTAATGAGGAAACGTGGTCCATTTTCGTCCACCTTTATTAATTTTACAGAGTATACAAAATCACGTTGTTGGCTCTCACATCGCAACGGATTGAAAGATCGGCGCGAAACTTTACAGATGGGGTTTTGAGGTGAAAGTCAACCAATCAAGATGAAAACTTGTATCGTTGGCTGATATGCAAGACCAACGTAAGTGACATTTTTGTCGAAATTGAGTTTTTGGTTAATTTTGAAAGAGGAGGTATTCGCGCATAATTTAAACTATGTGTGAAGATATGTAAGTGATTAAAAAAGTTTTAATTAGAAAAAGAATATAACGTATGTGCAATGCGCTTTTTCTACTTAATGCAAGACCAACGTAAGTGGCACTTACGTTGGTCTTGCATTGAAGCTTCTCTTCTTTTGTAAATAAAAGTTTAATTACGTTTGTCAAGGAGAAATTATTTCATATCATACAAATACATTTCCCATTGTAATACCTGCTATAATAATGGGCACATCACCTGTAGAAGCCTATAGAAACACATAAATGTTCTTCCTGCAAAATTAGTCAAAATGCACTTGCGTTGGTCTTGCATTCAGCCGACGGTATAATTCCCTTTAACTTTCCTATACTAAGCGTACATACCTTTGTCCTGAACAGTCCACCTGGTCATACGTACATTCTAAAATAAAATCGGTGTGCTGGTGTCCAATGGTGGATAGTTCTTCTCCTGATACCTTAATAACGTCTAACAAATCTGAATAGTCAGGAGTAGAGCTGAATGTTATGAACCTTTTCCAATCGACAGTTTCTTCACCCTAAAACCATAACACAACACAGTTATTTAAAAGTGTATTTTTTTAAAACAGGATTTGGACCGAAATTGAACGATGTATATCCAGTGCAAAGTCAGAAAAGTAATGATATTATAATCTTTATAATTATATCGACCGACGACATAGTGGCCTCACACAGGGTGAGTCAGAAAAAAGTGCCCCCCCCCCATTGTGTCCACCATTTTGCATCTTTAAAAACATATATCATGATAAACTGAAAGCTTATTTAATTTAGTACAAAGATCACTCACATTGGTTAGGTATAGACCGAGCTACAGTAGTTTAAATTACAGTAAAATGGACGGTTTTTTTGGAAGTCAATGCCTAAGTCGGGCTATTTATTGAGTGCACAAGAAATGTGATGAAATTTAACCCCACAAAATGTAAGAATTTAGTACGATATGCCCTCTATATCTTTTTACACCTTTATCACTCATAGAATAACGTAACTTAATGATTGATGCACGTATCAGTTCTGTAAAAGTTGAATGGAACATACCATAAGCTACCATACGAAGAAAAACATCTGTTAAACTTTTGAATTAGAAATAACGCATAAGTATTGTCTTTGATTACAGACCAAAATATGCCATACATCTTAAGTGTTTAAAATTTCGATTTCAAATGGATTACCATCATCATTGGTTTGTTTAAATCATTAAGAAACCACTTAAGATAAATAACGAGATACCCTTATCATCATCTTGGACAGTGATTTGCTTGACTGCCATGCACTTAAATAGAAATCCGTGGACAAGAGCCAAAACTGACCACTTTATTCAAAAAACAATCCTCGCCAAAAGTCTTGGAACAATTAAGCGCATTTGGGTGTAAATAATGTCCCCGCAACCCTGTACAATGTTGTTCAGAGGCCAATGTTTCATCGTGTTGTGAAGGGGTCTCAACATCTGATGGGGGGGGGGGGGGTGGTAAAACAATTCTCCCAGCTCCTGCTTTTCCTTGGAGTTTGAAGAATGGTTATATTCACTCACAGCAAAGTCTCCCACTTGATTGCATTAAGAAAGCACGGGGTGTTCCAAGTACTTGTTTTTTACGAGGATTGTAGCTCAGGCAATCATTTCAGCAAATTAAAGCTATACTTAAAATAAGCTTTTCATATGGTACGACATATGTTGAGCTATATATTTCTGCAAAATGGCGGACCCAATCAGGGTCCATTTTTGCGACTCAACCTGTATGCTTTGCACTAAAATCGTGACCCAAAAATAAATCAAATTTAGGTTATTATAAGGTAATATAAAATGAGAAACGAAGTTGACCACGCATAAACTCAGTTCTTAGTCCGCACAAGTACATGAGGATAAGGACAACCTTATTAGTTACTGTAATTTACCTCTGCCATAAAACCCATTTCATTTGTTAGCAATAAGAAGCTCACAATATGCTTATCACCGTGATTATCACACCCTTAACGCACACCTATGACGTCACGGCATTGTTTTGTCGCTCCATTATTTTGTACGAATGTAGAGTTAGAACAATAACACTCCATTCGTAAATGTACGAATGGAGAATTTTTATTAAAGTCTCCATTCGTACATTTACGAATGGGGTGTTATTGTTCTAACTCCACATTCGTACAAAATAATTGAACAACAAAACAATGCCATGACGTTATTGGTGTGCTTTAAGAGGAAAATCAAGCAGATTAAAAGTATTACGAAAGTAATAACATAATTATTAATTGGTTAACTATTAATTACACTCACAAGAAAATCACCATTAGACCTATCAATAATCTTCGTCAAATTTAAACATAAAAAAGGCGTGTGTCAAATGCATTTAAATTGACATTTGGGCGTATGAGCCAGAGTGGGATAATTTTTCTTTTGTTTTGATTGTTGTTAGTTTATTTCTGGCTTTTATTTTTGTATTTATTTTGTTGTCGATTATTACTTTGATCTCGAGCATGTTTAAATTGCTCATTTCACTTTGCGTATTTATATTTGCGTAAATACGTTATTACTAAATCAATATTTTATTTCATATTCAATCTTTTGTTATCTTTATATTTGTTTTGGGTTGTGTACATGTTTTATGTTGTTTATTTGATTTTTTTAAATTAGGCCTAAGGACTGCTCAACCAACAATTCACCTTTTGAGTTTGATCTTGAGTTTATTGTTAACGTTTATAAACAGTTTACTTACATCTTGAAGGTCTCTTTTAATTGTAAGAGTAAAACGATGTTAAAGTCACGAAGTGGAATCATACTCAGTGCAAGTATTCAGATATAAACAGTGGGAAACTAACACTGTAAATCAAACTGTTTATAGATTCGTTACACGTTTTAAACACACGTTTTAGTTAATCAGTTACACCATAAGGTATTAATAGGAAAGTTTAATCTAAGTATTTAGGGAGCGGTCAATATTTATGCGAGGGAGGAGCAATGGATGATTTCATTTTTTTCGGCCAAAAAATCGCGTTTTCCCTTCGCTTCCGTTTAAAAAATTCACATTTTCCGTGATATAGGTGATTTTACATAAACGTCCACTCGCCTCCTCTTCCTTGATGAATATTTTCATACTCCCCTCTTGGTTACAATTTTTCCCTATTCTCCCTCAAATCCCCCATTCCCCCTAGCGTAAATGACATCTCCCTTACTTTTTAAATCGTTCTTTTGAAATTAGACATATGCACATGTTTATAATGCGAACAATTGAATGTGTATGTTCTAACCATTAGGCCTAAATGTTTAAATTACTCTTTAAGTGTTCACCTCCATATACCTTCAGTGTGTGACTGTTTAAACATTTGAAGTGTTTAAGTAGTGTAATAAAAAAAATGATTTACAGCGTGAATAGTAAGGGACAGTAATCGGCTTGAACAATGATTTACTGATGGAACTTCGCAAGTGAATCTCAACACCAAGTGTTATGAAATTTATAGACCTACCTTTCTAACATTCCTCTCCGTTGAAGGCAGATTTATCAGTATTATCAGTAGTATTATTCCCACTAGTTTCACGTTTATCTCTTGTACGTGTTTACGGTATTTCTATTTGCCTACTCGCTCGTTCAATCAACACTGAATAAGTTAAATAAATCCCAGACTCTCCTGATTTGGTTGCGTCGATTTCTGATGCAGTGTTTTAGCTCCTATAGCTTTAGTATGATCCAAGACATGACGTAGAAGTAGGAGAAGTAAATATTTCATCATTTTGATCCCAGTTTTGGGCAAATCAATGTCCTATTATCTGTGTTTCACTGGCAAGTTCATGGAGTTTAACTTGTAAATAAAATCACAACGGCGTTGAGGCCGGAGAAGTAAATATTCCATTATATAAATCCCAGTTTCGGTCAAATCAATGTATCCTATCAAATTGTTGTATTCTCTGTTTCACCGACAGGTTTATGCATGGTGTTTAACTTGTAACCAAACATAGTTGCCCACGTGTAATTCCGAGGCTCTTATTTCCACCACTGACATGACTTAGTGAGCACAGAAGCCACACTGGGTTTGAACTATTATCCTCACTAACGATGCATTTAGTCATGCAAATTTCAGGGACATGTTTAAAACATAACGAATTTTATACACAATACTTCTTAAGTTATTAAGGACCCTTGACACTCTTCTTATGCATTCATCTCCATTGGTTTGTTTATTACTACATTCGTAGAAGAAACAGTTTCTTTCAATCGTTCTTTCTTTGTTTGGGTCTTAATTGTATTTCACTACATTCGTAAAAAGAAAAAAAAATAGTACTCGACAAGCTTGAAGACTCACAACAATGGGTAACACCCAAGGTGTGTGTTAACTAAGATAATGGCTTCGTTTTTCACGACATTCGTGGAAAATAAAACACGGCTTCGGCTTCCGCCGCACCTTATTTTATTTTCCACGAATGTTGTAAAACTCGGCCATTATCGTTTACATAATATGCTTACCAACCGTGTCAAGGGGATACCACGTTTGACGTTTTCTATGCTGACAGCCGGTTGAAAGAGCACTACCATGACTACTAAATTCCAACACGAAAATCTATTTTGAATTATAGCAATAACAGCTCATTTTTTGAAAAGCACCCCCAATCTTCAAAATTTTAGAGTTTTGCATGTTGTGTTGGTAATACTCTAGTAAAATATACCTGCGAGTGGCAATGCTAAAAAATGCGTATTTGTCATAAAAGAAGCGATTTTGTTAGAAGCGGGACCCCTGGTTGTAATTTAATGGCGGAGCTGGAAACGCCAAACTTATGTCCGTCCATGATGAAATAGTGTCACCTAACAAAAATGATCTCTAACTCGACTTGCCTGAACCGACGGAATAACTAATGGATGAGCGTAGACACGTACATGGCACAATTTTCCGGCTATTTCATATTGGAAGGAAGTTTCAAGCAGCCGATGAATTATTATCGGAGATCTCCCATATTAATTATTCTAATTACAAAATTCCTTCTTTTGCGACACATAGAGAGTTTTGAACTGTACCATTCACAGGTATTGCTTACTAGTCAATTACAATGCAACTGTGCAAAAATCTCAAAATATACTGAAAATTGGGGGGGGGGGGGGTCTCTTCAAAAATGTGCTGTTATCGCCCTAATCGCAACCACTACATCAAAATGCTGGGCATAGGAGTCAGCCTGTTTATTTTTCTAAGGTTCTATCAATAATGCTAAATATAGCTACATTATTTCATACATTTAACATTATGATGTAGTTTTATACTTTTATAACGGCATACCGATTTTAAATTTTATTAAATGATATATTTTGGCAAGAAAATAGCAAACAAATGTTGAGAAACCACTGTCTCTTTGAGAGTGTAACAAAATGTTTGGAAATGCTATATGGTTTCATATTTGTTACAAACATTGTAAAATTTCAACATTACACTTGTGCACAGCATGATATTGTAAAACTAGTGTTATACACAGTGTTATTAAAATTTTAATTATAATAACATTTCTGGGTCTTATGTATATCGCCCTATTTCCAAAAATATCAATATTGAAATGCTAGAAAATGGTTTATTTTTTACAAATTCATATAGTATGATTACATAGTTTGGATCCTATATAAGACATTTTATTTCTGATATTAAAATGTTATAAACAACTGGTAAAAAATATAATTTACAGGAAAATCATGGACACAGGCAATTCTGCCAAACCAAATTACCGTAACATGTACAATACTGTATACATACATTTATCGGAAAACTAAAAAAAAACCATATATAATAGCTTATATTTGGTGATTTAGGGGTTGTGTTGTGGCAGAATTGTTGCCAGGATTTCCTGTAAAAAATTTACAGTATCGTCCCTGTAAATTTAAGTAATAATCGTATCAAATGTGTAAAAGGATTCATTGGTGTATAATAATGTTGTTACTCATTAAAATTCGAATAAATGTTCCATTTGTAATTTTGGTCATTATAGGCCTGAAATATTGGACATAAACTATACAGTACTTTCCTGTATTCCACATTACAACAGCCAATCTGTAATTTTTTTACAAGGATTTTCCTGTAAATTGCACTGTAAATTCTTTACATGAAGCGTTTTGCAACATTTGCACATGCTCCCTTATACTATGCAAAAAAGGTTCCCCGTGCATCGTCCTCCAGCTGGGCAGCACAGTGAGCACTGGAATTTCCAAGCTTCACCTGTTTCCTAAGCCCTTCGTACAATGGCCCTGCAAATGTAATTCGACAATATCTCGCGTGGTTCTCCCTTGGTGGGACCCAATCTCGTTGTCAATCACTGCCTCTACACGTGGATAGCGGGTCGGAGTCGCTGCAATGGCGGCACCAACCTCTTTTCTGGGGGCAAACGGGGGGCAAAGTGAAATCTTGGTGGGGGCCAGTTGAAATTCGGGGGGGGGTTGCAAAATATGAAACTTTGGAAATTTTTCACATTTTGGCCCAAAATCGCTGATTTTGGGGCCCCAAATCACGGAATTTCGGCCCGAAAATCCTTACATTTTTTTCTTTCGACCGTATAGGGGCAAACTGGGAGGGGGGGGCAAGAAAAAAATTTGGGGGAAATTTTCCCCCCAATGCCCCCCCCCCCTGGCGGCCGCCACTGATCTCTGATTGAAACAACTGGAATTTACTTTTTCGGCCTTAGCAATAATGGCGGGCAACATGTATAACACCTGCTTCTGGCACATATTCCACACATATGTTCGTGCTATAACAGAATGTTCCTTAACTTGGGCGTAAGGTGAAGCCACATCTGTGCAGTCGAAATGCAAACTTCCGTGGTTTCATCATCTGCGGCTATTCCACCGGGGTTGGGGGGGGACGTCTGTGGATATCGCGAACACCTAGTATTCCTGTTCTCAAGATGAAACTGTGTAATATATCAGTTTGACCCATTCCAATCATATCTGCAATCGCAAATGTTAAATTCAAGATGGGGCTAACAGTGGGCAGCTTCAGTATATATGTATTTAATATATTCGGTTTTATATCATCCATCAAAAAAAAAATTGAAGTGGATATTATTTGACGATTATTATAAAACTATTATTGGATATCTCTGTTTTGTTAAAGGTGCGTATTCCGATTGTCTTTGCGCCCCCCCCCCCGATTTACCCCCAAAGTATAGTACGATTTTGGATATCGAATGAAAGGCCTTTTTATCTTCTCCTTGTCTCCCGGAAATGTGAGCCCCAAGATCCGAAAAAAGAACCACACGTTTTTTAAATAGTTAAACTCAAGGGCTTTGCAATATGCATGATTGCTTATGCCATCAAAACCGCAAGTTTGTTTCCCCCCTCCCCCGGTACTTGAGAGGCGTATGAGCAAGTGTAAGGCTGTCATATTAGTAAAAAAACACAATAACATAAATCGCAACAAGCACCGTCAACTTTGGAAATGCCACAGTCACGCAATGCTCCAAACTGAAACAAAGGCGAATTGTGCTCATTGTAGTTAAAGGTGAATTTTGATCTAAACACTCTTCATTTTTTATTTTATTGGTTCACTAGATATCTCAGAGAAAATTTTATTTCCCCGTATTTTATTGATTATGACTGGTTCGTTGAGTTTATGCGCAAATGTTTGCATCACCTATCCCTATATTCCCACGGCGTCCAATTTCAAATCTGATGTTACATAGACTTTGGCTCTACTAATAAACCATATGCTTACCTTCACCCTTGAAAAGGCCGAGGTTTGTTAGTAATTCACTTTCAAAGTGTCGAAAAAAGTCCTCGTCAGCAAACTCTGAATACCGGTGGTACCAATTAGGGTCGGCAAAAGGTGGGTGACATTCGACGACTCGACTACCGTAAATATGATTAGAAACAAAAAATATTAAAATCTAAAGTAGCAATTTTGTTTAAAGTGTCATATTAATCCTACAGAAAATAAGAGATTCACTCATTTCGAATCTCCCTAGGGATGTTTAGGTTTTGCGGTCCGAGCCTATTATTTTTTTCTCCCTATTCTTAATATTCTTCTTCGCAATTGGCAAGGGACCCTCTAACTGTTAGATTATAATGTGCAACCAGAGACACTTCTCCACGAACTCAATTCTTGTCCGTGTTCATCACGTGAACAATGGCGTCTCGTGACGTCATAACAATAGTCTCCCCATTTTCGATATTTTAAACCTATTTAAGGATAAGTTCATTTCTGGTTCCTTATTCGCCGACATTCCTGGTTATTCAACTGCAGGGGGCAATTCCCCTATTCTCATGCTCACCGTTCCGTTTCAAACAAATATTACCAAAGCGCATGATCACAAGGTATCCAAATACACTCATCTTATTCAGGACTTTGAGAAAAAAAGGTTATAAATGTGATCTATTTTGTGTCGAGATTAGTTTGATTTCCAAAGGAAATGAAAAACAACTCCAGATTTTCTTCCAAGCTACCAAAAACCAGGTTAAGATTATGAAAAGGGAGCTTAGCCAGCTCGCACTTGTTTCTAGCTACACCATCTGGAATGCGCGACATAATACTGTGTGGAACGAATGCCCTAATGCTAATCTCCCTGTCTTTCCCTTATCTTCTGAATGTTTCATTTTTATACTGTAATTGTTGCTCTGATGATGCTTGTATTTTAATATTTTTAATGTATTTTGCACGTTTGCCCAGTTTCTGTCTGGGTTTCACAACAATGTCCTGGGCTTTGTGAATCCTCTTACAGTTTTTTTTTTAATTAATAAAGGAGATCTTCAATCTTCAAAGGTAAAATTCCTGTGCAGCTTATATGAAGCTATACTGGAATTGTTGCTGGTGTGGCGTCAAGAGCCATAAGGTGCAAGTGATGAAATAACAGTGGAGAAGAACAGTTGACAAAATCCAATGATAAATAAGTCAATGGTGCGTTGAAGACAAATGAAGAACTAAAGGTGCATTAAAAAGCTCCTGGTGAAAGTTGTTACATTAGCCTGGATCCCACAGGTAGCCGCATCCCTTTGATTGCAGGGGACTTCCTAGAAGGCTGCAGATGATGGTGCAAATACTGCAGCTGCTGTATATAGTACTTCAGCTGGTGATCGAGTCTGCCGATGAATGATGCAGGATGAATAAGAGATGGAAACTGGATGTTGCCCATGATGTATTTTTTAGAACATTGTCAGTTGGTGGAGAAGGCGTCTGGTGAGGAGTTATACCCAGCCCAAGGTGTTGGGGGGTCACTGATGTTGTTCTTTTATGACCCCCAAAGACAAGGCGAGCAGGTGCTCTTTGTATCTGCTCAAGGCGATTTACTTCATCCAAGGTATGAGGGCTCCAAGCTTCAGACGCATATTCCAGTTTTGGACGAACTATGGTTTGGAATGCCTTGGCTTTAACAGATTGCTTACACGGTGATAAGGTGCGACGGAGAAGACCAAGTGAGCGAATTGCGGAGATTGTGTGTGAAAGTTAGACCCAAATAATCATGCTGGACCACCCTCTCAAAAGATTCGCCCAGGATGGTATATTGATGGTAAATTGGTTTACGCTTCCTTGTTATTGATAGGATAGGATATAAAAAAAAAATTAATAACAAAATATGTTTCAAGATCCGATACATACTGTTTACGCAATTGTTTTCATCACTATCGTCACCACAGTCATCTAGGGTGTCACATCTGGAATAAGGGGGAATACAAATGGGTCGGGATGGACATTTCCAGTAATTCTCCGGACACTCTGTCAACAGACACAATGAAACAAATCAGTCAAGAATGATTAAAATATCGCCAATTATTTTAATTTTCCCTCATAAGATTTGCAAAGATATTATCTATATATTGAATGTTTCTCCAGTGCAAGTACATTTTAGTTGCGACCAAAAAAAAAATGTTTCTGATCGCCATTTGGGATAGGTGAAACCGATTTTCCAATGTTGAATTTTTGGCCAACTTTGAGGCGATTCTACTCACTGTGCATCGTCTGTTGAAAGACAAATATTCGCTTACCCTCTATCTCGCAAAAAGCTTCATCAAGACCACGTAGGCAGTCGTGGACACCATCGCATTCATATTGAGTTGGAATACATGCATCACTAAATCTACACGGTCGATGGTTTAGACCACATACTAGACAAAATATCGAACAAGAAAAACATTTTTACTTACTAATTATTCAAATGTTATTTTTTGAGATCGCGACTGGCATTGTGATTTAATTCATCGTTCCTTGCACCGATTCTATGAACTCCTTTCAACACACTGCAAAAAATTAAATGTCTATAAAAGATTTTCTTCCCTGCGGTTTATGAATCTTCCGGGTGAGGTTTGTTTATTACAATGTGAATATTGCGTGTAGGCTAGGCATTTTTGCGCGCGATGTGTTCCATGGAGGGTTCCCTCCGAGGCAATACTTTGCTCTTGAAACTGGTAATCGCGCCTTAAAAAGCATAGAGAAACTCAAATCATAATACTATATACTCTACGTGCAATACCTGAATCACTATACTGTATTCCACTTTACTTGGTTGGTGTTAGTCGTTTATACTGTCTTATTCTACGTGTACAAACTTCTGAATTTGTTTTCATAGGGTGCCTAAAGCATTAAACAACGTGTTAGAAATTGTACAATGATGCTTAATTTTCTGGGTGGTTAAAGTTATTTTGTATGAATGCACGGATGCGCCTTCAAATTCCGAGCTTGCCCGTTAATGGCTTTGACATTTCACCCTGTAACATTGTGTAACAAATGGACGTGTACATTTTTACAATCCTTGCAATAAGACAAAAAATTACACGATCCGAACGTTTTGATGTTTAGATCTATACAAAAGTGGGGTGAATAAGCCGTTGGCAGTTATCTTTGTCACAGCGCCTCTCAGTCACTTGGAGGGAAGGAAAGCGATAAGTATGGAAACTGGTATCACTACAAACCGAAGTGGTCCTAATCGTGGTAGGTATGCTAATGTAGTATAACATGGTTTCTAGGAACCCCTTGCCATAAAAGGCAATAATTACTCAATTTACAATCTGTTACAAGTGAAATTATTATACTTACATGTATCCGAAGGGCCACAGTCAAACTCATCCGACCCATCTTCACAATCTGGGTAATTATTGCACGTTTGCCAAAGCGGAATGATTTCTCGGGAATTATCACAAGTAAACACGTCACTTTCTACGTCCACAGGTACTGTTATTGTAAGTTTAAGATCACACATATTTCCGTGATTAAAACAATTTTATACTCCCATGAAATTGGAACACTCTTCCCTCGTTCAAGGTTTTGAAATTCTGACAAATTTGAAGAAAAAAAAAAACATTTCTAAATCACAAAATAAACACCAATCAATAAAAAAAATTCAAATCATTTCCGGATGATTTTTCCAGACTAATCCTAAACCTTTACGGAATAAATCGATACTACCATTGTGATCAGCACTAAATATAATGAATGGTTCAACGATCGTCAAAAACTTTATCGCGATACATCCTGTATATATAAGCAAGCGTGTAATGGTGAGTTGCGTTTTTCGGAACAAAACCGATTTTTCGAGAAATGGCTGTGCGTTTTCCAAAGTCCTTATGTTAACCCCAAAACACTGGCTATATTGGCTTATTTTGAGCCCTCCCTCCCCCTCCCAACAAGCAAAACTGGTTGGGAAAGATGGGGATGGGTGATCCAAAAACTCACCCAAGCCAACGGCCATGTAATAACATGTTTGTAGAAAGGACATAATTCGAGAAATAAAAAAACATAATATTTCGCTCCTTTTAAAATTGTACTCATCCTCATCATTTTCTAATCATTTAAATTGTATTTTGATTCTTAATTTGTACCAGGATATCTGAGAAAAATGTTTTGGAACGTGTCTCAGAAAATTTTTATTAGCAAATAAATGTATGAGTTGAAAACGGAAATCTCACGGTTTTCATGTGTAAAGTCAAATACGCAGTGGTGTAAATTTCTTTTTAACATTGTGGGATGGGGGTTAATACGAATTTATGAATGAAACAGGGTTTGCTGACAAGGTCCATTAGGGACCAAATCAATACTCAACCGGCGGGCATTTTCCGGTTCTGCCCGGTTCCAGGCGGTTCATTTAATCCGCTCAATCTTCGGAATCCTTTAATCCGATTAAGTAATTCAGCAAACTCAATGAATTAATTAAACCGCGCGGAACCGGGTAGAACCGGTAAACGCCCGCCAGTTGAGTATTGAATTCATCCCTTACTTAGTACATATTCGCGCAAAGCGCGGCAAAATTTTTGTCATTTAAAACCTAAAATCGTTAAATGTTATTCTAATTAGAACAAAATGCCCGCTGATCATGGTAAAAATATAAGCTTATTTTAGTCAAAAACACATGCATGGGAGTCCACATTGGGGGAGGGATCTCTTTGACCATCGCCTCGCATCAAAATATCGGGGGTATTCCTCCGGAAAGCGTCAATGTTGATCCGTAGTTTTGCTTTGCAAGCACATGATCAATTTTTAAACTAATCAAATAAAATCACTTACGTTCTTGTTGTCTTTTGTATCGATGATGTTTACTCGAAACTAGAAAAAAAAGACAAAATGGGCAAAAGATACCAGCATGCCTATATAAGTTTTGTTTAGCAACGAAAAAGAAACATTTGTAAAATATCTAAAATGTGTATTATAATAAAAACAAATATCAAATTCCTTAAAAATACTGGTTAATTTGTTGAATACATACCAGTATTTTTCAGTTCGGTTTAACGTTTAAAGATAGAAAATGGAGTGCTTGCAGACACACACACATAATATATTCATAAATGTTTATTTTAAGACAAGAACTATGATTGGACACACAAATCATGTATTGTGCGGTTAGAATGTTAATGAGCATATACGTTTACTCGCTACGATGGATCGATTCATTTTTATGGGCGGGTGTGTAAATCAATAAATGGACTGCATTAGATTTCATGACGTATTCAGCAAAAATGTGTGTTGTAATCAATGCACTGGTGTCAGTTAGACCAATCATAATGGCACGCGCACCTTATTCGTCAAATTGATGTTTTTGCCAATGTATTCGAAGAAAAAAAAAAACACCTCTGTTTATAAAAAGAACCACAGGCTTTAAAATAACACAATGTTAACGTGCAATGTTTACCTTTTCCAGTCTCATTAGATGAAGGTATGTTTCTTCGTCTTCGTCCGGCTAAAAAACAAAAGAGTGTTTTTGAAACATTTTGAAATGCTGTGAATTCATTACATTCTGATCAATGTTTTAGTCAACTATCAAATTTGCCATGTATGTCCTGCATTTGTGTAATCACTCTAAATATCAGGGACATGATTGTAAGCATTACGAATATTGGAAAAAAAGACAACTCTGACAAAAATATCCCCTTTGAATATGTCTTTTCTTTTTCAATGACATTTGTCTTGCCTTGAAAGACCTAAATATTTAAACGACCACCCCCAAATGTAAGCAAGAACAATGATTGTTTCAAACCATGACACATTTTTATTGCAATTTGATCATGTTTTAACCAAAGAAAGAAAATACCCCTTTAAATTGTTATTTCCAGTGTATGCCGGGTAATAAGTTCGCTATTGTGAAATTCGTTAAAATAACAGGCTTGCCTGCAAGTAAACAGCATTATACTTACATCCTTCAGAACAGCGAACGCCAACATCTTGACTGTGGTCATTATCACCTGATTCCGATGTATAAACGCAGTCCAATAGGGTTATCTCATCACCAGTGCAATCGATATTGTTTATCCACACAGGACCGCTAGCAAAACCAAAATTAGTGTCTTCACCATTAGTCAATGCCTGCTGAGCCACTCCAATATTAAGCATTCGACACACTACGTTGGCATCACCCATGTCCCAATCGGAATCACTGACAGTCCCCCATTGTCCATTATGTAGTATTTCTAGTCTCTCGTTCTCCAAACGAACATCTTCAAATGCAATACCTAGAAAAGAAATAGCAGCATACTTTATTAGTGGGGGACTGTAGTTTCCACTCTATAACCAGTATTTGTTATGTTCCTTAACTTACGACGTCATAATGAGAAAGCTTGTATTATTATAATACCAATGGAAAGAAGCAACCTAAGTTGGGTCTGTGATACCAAATTTTTATGAATCGGAATTTTCAAGAAGAAAATTCAAAGAGGGGTAGGTGTAGTTTACTGGGGTAGTAATCACACCATGCTCTTATTGACGAATGTGCTAAAGCTATCAAAGAGTGTGTCACCCAACAAACGTTAGGGTCTTATTATATAAACTCAGCTGCATTTCGCATTTCGTTTCTTTAACATAAGGGTATTGTCTTGTGCACTCCTGTTGTGTATGGGGGGGGGGGGTCCCCTCCGAAAATCACTTTGCCGGTGAAATTTTTACCAAACATCTGGTCATTGATGGGGAACATCAACACGAGCACATAACAGGGGAAAAACAAAATTTGTTTTATTGATTCAAAATGGCGGTCCAAAAACCGATTTTTACAACGCGCACCCAATTTCCCCGCACAAAAATGAAAAAACCACTTTCCCAAAGGACTTTTTCCATCAAATTTCGCTCATAATAGGAGAACATAAACACATTTACATTACTGAAAAAACTTTAAAAAAAATATTCCAGTACGATTTAAGGGGCAAAACAAATTTTGAATAGCTCCACCAAAATGCTTAATTACACTAATTAGCATAATAACGCCATGGCCGATTTGATTTTTTCCACCAAATATGCGTAACTGATATTTAGGTAATTACATAAAATTTTTGGGGAAAGTAATTTACCGTTAAAATACATTCAACGAAAAACAAAATGTTGGGTTCACCCCCCCCCCACACACACACACACACACTTAAAAGTGTTAACCATTTTGAAATATCCCATCTAGCCTAGAATACCTGTATGACATGTAACCTCTCTGTCTTCTGCAGGAATGTGACAGTAGTCCCATAACACTCCTTGGCCTTCTAAAAGGAAACAAAACACACAAACAAACCAACAATTTTCACTGTAGGTAATCCTTATCGAGTAAAAGTTCACTCTTTTTGAGTGATTTTTTACTCTTTTGGTGTGTTTTTTTTTAATGTTATGGAGTAGCTATAGCGAATGTAACTCTTTGGAGAGTAAATTTACATTTAGAGTGTAACAAAGAAACAATTTATTAATCCATGCAATACCTTCAATTTGACGTCTGCGTCTTCTCAGCCCTGTAATTTAGAAAAAAATAAGCATGTGATCTGCAACATTGATACCGAACATCAGGCTACATAAAATTATACACTGACCTCTACACATGAATAGCGGGCTGTCGCACCGTTGAATAGCCGCAGATTGAAACCACAGGAAGTTGCATTTTGCCCTACACAATGTGGCTTCACCTTATTGTCCAAGTTAAAGGAATTTTGTATAACAATAGAACATCTGTGTGGAATATGTGCACAAGCAGGTATGTGCATTGTTTCCCGCCATATTGCTAAGGCGAACAGCAACTTCCTGTTGTTTCAATGGGCGTCTCGGACCCGCTATCCATGTGTAGATGTCAGTGAAAATATACCTATGAGCAAGGTTGAAAAGGAAGGCTAACAATTTCTAGACGCTATTCGGGTTACAGAAACCAAATCCAATGCAAACCACCGCGGTGACTTCGCTCTCCAATTATCAGGGATTTTAATAAAGTTATCTGGGAGGAATATTATGCATAAAACGTTCACCATAATCCAACGTAAGGTTCTCTACAGTAATGTTTGCCTCATCTGATTGCTGACACGTGACCCTTGGACAGTAATAATGCCCATTTTTTTTTAAAAATTTCAATCGAGCAATCAATTTATATGTTTATGCTAAATTTATGACATTATTGAGAAATAAAGCAATAACAGCACTTTTGTTGAAGAGCGCCCCCAATTTTCAAAATTTGAGATTTTTGCACAGTTGAGTTATGCCTGCGAATGGTAATGCTCAAAAGAGAAGCGAGTTTGTAATTAGAATCGGGACGCCCCATTGTAATTTAACGGCGGAACTTGAAACGCCAATTTCTGTTAGTCCATTGTGAAAATAGTGCCACCTCACGGAAATGACCTCTAACTTGACTTTCCTAAACCAACAGAACAACTAATGGATGAGCATAGACACGTACATGGCGCTACTTCCTGGCTATTTCATAGGCCGTTTCCAGCAGCCCGTTGGATTATATCGGGATATCCGATATTAATTATTCTAATTTACAAAATTCATTTCTATTGCGATACATAGGACGGTGTAGTATAACTAGCCAGTTAACAAGCAACTGTGCAAAATTCTCATTTTTTTTTGGAAAAATTGGGCGCTTCTTCAAAACACGTGGCCTGTTATTGCTTAAACCTACATACAACATTCACACCAGCAGATACATATATACACAATGCATTCCCACATGCATGCATGTGCAACATATATACACCACATACATAATACAAATACATACGCATTGCATACAAGCATTACGCCACACATAAATAACCACCCCGTCATGCATGACACAGACATTAAACACACACACACACACATGCACCCTAGCAAGTAACATACCTGCATACATAACACAGGTACATACCCACAACAACATACAGACATACAGACCTACATCATACATACCATACAAACATACTACAACATGCATACATACATAAAATGACGTCGTAGTGACGTCATAACGGAGAGCTTATTTTTACGCCCAAAGTGTAAGCAAAATCGCCAAAATGAGGGTGTTTGGACCGTTGGGCCATTTATGCCAAGCAAAATTGTAATTTCTTGGCCATAATGGTAAGCATACACATGTTATTACTTAAAAATAAGAAAAAAAATACAAGTATTTGCTTAGAGTAGCATCATGCTTACATAAAGTACCATTTTTTGGCATTTTACACAGTAAAGTATAGGAAGGTGGCAACCACCCCCCTACCTTCCGACTTTGACGGGACGTCCTGACCCCCATGTAGGTGGTACCTCCATGTTTTTTTCGCTAAAATGACCGCAAAGGATAAACTTACAATTACATAAAAGCCTCAGATCGTATTCGTTTGCGTTTTTGTGCGACAGGGGATCATCCGTTGGGGGGGGGGGGCGGTGGTAACCAAGAAATACTTCCTTTTACGCAATTCAGGTATGCAATAAAAGCAACACGAAAAGTTTTTGGGATTACACTGGCGAACCATTAGGGGTACGTTTATGATCGTGCAAGACGGAGGGAAGAGTTTTTGCAAAATAATATTGCAGCTTTATTGCAGCTTTCCTGTGGCTAAAGGGTATTTTATTTGATATAAAAATTAACTTGTGAAATATAATTATCTAACCGTTAACCAATGCTCCAAAGAACCACTGATAATACGTAGAGAAAGTTATTAATACAATTCATATGGCTATCTTTTCTTGAATACGACTTGTGATCATCATTTGCGTATGATAAACAATAACCACAGATACACCTTCTATATCTTCACTAGCACTCTTTTACCTCCTTCACTAGCACCCTCGCCTCCATCGCTCTCGCTTCCGCCTCCGTCGTTTCCGCCTCCGTCGCTTCCGTCTCCATAAATTCCGTCTCCATAATTTCCGTCTTCGTCATTTCCGCCTCCGTCACTTCCGCCACCGTCACTTCCGCCTGCGTCGCTTCCACCGTCGCTTCCACCGTCGTTTCCACCTCCGTCGCTTCCATAATCCGGTTCCCCCATACTACCCCCTTCACTCCCTCCTTCATATCTACCATCGTTAGTAATAAAGCACCATGGAGCAGATCCGTGACCACCTGGATTTCTACAAAAATTGTGGTTTCCAAGAAGTGGAAATACGTCAGCAGTGTATCCGTTCTCCTCCGCCAAAGTTGCAGTTTCCCATTCAACACATTGATGGTTGCTTGTCGACATATCCACACGTCCTTTGTAGTCTGCCCCATTTGAGTTCACGTAACACTCTGAAAAAACTGATTAAATTGAAATAGGGCCATTCCATGTCAACATTCGAGATGTGCACCGCAGCACGTCATGGATTTTTTCGCTTTCCGTGTGGTGGTAGACATTGATGAGATAAGAAAATCCTGAAATTTTTAGCGTCATAGCTCATTCGTTTCCCGCCTAGAGCAAGCAATTGCAAAGTTAGGGGGGTCACCATCCAAAGTGCCTCCCGATGTGAAAGACCTATGTTGAGAGGGTCACAGACAAGTAATGGAGTCCCCCACAACTTTGAAAATCACTAATTGGGGGTTAAATAATGGGTAGAATTCAAATCTGGCATAAGAAATGCATAGAGTGTTTACTTTGAGTTACGAGGCGTAAATATGAAGCTTTGTTCATTCGAGGCCAAGTTTGGGGGGTCGTAACTCCAAAAGTTAAGAAATATGTTAATGTCCATCTTTTAGTCAATCAGAGCTACATAGTAGAACTTTCAAGCAATACAATTATGAACACATAGAAAAGTAAAAAGTGAGGTACAGCCCATTGAAAATGGTAATTGTACTTTATTGACATATTTTGACCCCCTGAAACCAATGTTGACATCGACACAACCCTCTATTTCATATATGTTGAAGATATATCATTAAACAACTATCCTTGAAAGAAGCAGATTGGTGTCTTCTTTTTTTCACAACAAACTACGCACCCAAATTACACACAAAGGTATATGTGACCCAGAGGTCATTGTGCATGTTCAGTGTTATATTACCATAGACCTTCTATGGGGATATTCAAACACAAGTGTTGCTGGTTTTTGCGCCTGATGAAAACAATGAAGAACTCGAAGTCACCAGCCGATCTTTCAAAAGTAGTTCTTATTCGTGTATCTTAAACATATCTGAAGTAGTGGGTGCCTTGGAATGTCAACCATTAATTTTCAGGGGGGCCAATGTATGTCAAAATGCATAATTATGATTTTTCAACGGCTGTAACTCGCTTATTATTTACCCAATGTATTTATTATTTTACTGTAGACTGGTAGAACGTCCTGCAGTGTTGTTACTCAGTTACCAAAAAAAGGGACTTTAAAAATATTGTTACTTGCGGAGATATGACCCCACCAAACTGGTCTCAGATGAAAGATATGGCAGTTTTACACACCATGAATAACTTAAAAGTAAAGGAGCATCACATTTTTGATGGAAGCTTTGAATTCTATCACCAAAAAAATACCCCAAGATAGTGATTTTTAAAGTTCTGGAGGGTGGGTTCCTTACAGTGTTATGGTCCGCTCACAAAAAAGTGTGTTCGGCATCACACAGCATTTTTGGTGGTGACCCCCCCTAAATTGCTGAATGCTTGATGCGGGAAAACGAAAGGCAGTATGAAGCTCAAAATTCAGGATTTTTCATTTCTCATTCAATATCTATAATCACACAAAAAAAGAAAAAAAAAAAAAAAATCCAGAAATTGCTTGCGGTGCACATCGCGAGTGTTGACATGGGCAGCCCAATAGTTTTTTTTTATTTTTATTTTTTTTGGCTGCCTGTTTTTGTTATGCAAGTCAAAAATAAACGAGTATACAAAGGATTATGGATATAAATAAACAATGTCATGAGAGGTTAGGTACGTTAAAAGTTGCACTGCTTAATTATGTATGTGACAACACATTCACCCGATTAGGTTTAAAGACAATGTATCCCGCTAGTTACAAATACTACTTTATTATTTGCCAAATATGCTTGACAAATATTTAGAAATTGTTATATTTCGTTAATTTCCCTCTTTATGTAATGGTTATAATTCGTCATGTGAGTGCAACAAGTCTATATTCTCACGATGATTTTACAGAAGCAATTTTGGTTCATTCAGTTGAGTTTTCGATTGAATTGAAAACAATTATAACACCGATAAAATTGTTGTTTTAACATATATAGAAGGAATTAGCTAATTAAAGTGCGGTAACTACAAACATGATTCCGGCGTGAAAAAGTGCAACAAAAGTAGTATCTACCAGTTAGACTTTGTTGCACTCAAAAGACATTAATTGTGAGTGCAACAAATTCGTATCTGACACATAAATAGGCCTATTTATCCTAATAACTTGCAATAACTTCTAGTCGGAAAGTGCCTTATTTCATCAGGCAAGAGAAACATTCCACCTAATGCTATATGGATAAGACAATATGTGTTTACATGTTCAGAGACATTTCTAGACTACTATAAATAGGTTGATGTTTATCCAGGTAAGGATGCAAGTAAAGATTGCACATTTATGAAATAGCAAATGATTTCATAGTTGGACTTTCTATGATAATTATAGATGATGTTTTGTAAGGCGGGGGGGGGGCCTAATCTTAGAGCTGCCGGGTTATAAAAGTAGCCGAGCTTACTATAGAAGTGGCAAGTAGTAATTTGGATCTGCAGAGTTGATAGATCTGCGCAGTGCCACGATTGATACTGCAGAAGATTTGTCGAGCCAAAGGACCTATAGACCGTAATCAATAGCCAGCCATGTTGGTGGACAAGATAGACGCATTCCAGTACTACAATACATTCACCTGTCAATGATCCCTGTGCAATCGCTAAACATGGATCGATTGAACGCTTAATGTATTGTAGTCCTGGAATGTATGCATCTTGTCCGGCCACCAACATGTCTGGTGGCTGACGTCATATTGAATACGGTCTATAGAACCTTGTCGGCTTGAATTGAGGACTGCTCCGAAAAGGAAATATATTTACTGTAGAAGCTTTCCATGGATTTTTATTGTGGAATTTTTAACACTGCATGCTGTAATTTTGAAGTCTTCGCTGTGAGGACATATCATTGATAATGTGTATTGATTATTCTTGGCATTGTGATTGTTTTAGGCATTCGAAATTCTCGAACCAATCGTTTTAATCAATTTGATAAAAATTATAATAAATTGTGTTATTAAATTTGATCATCTTTACATTTTCTTTCACTTAGTTACGAAAAAGACATACAGAGACTCCCCAAAATGTAATGTTTTACGACCGAGTAACAATTTACTTACCCGATACACAAGTTTCTGGAAATTCTGTGTTCTCATCCATGCACGTAACTTGTCCACTGCATTCAAATTGCGGCTCCAAAATTGTAGAACCATCGTCATTACAAAGTACATACGTTTCTAAAAAAATCAATGTTAAAAATTAATTTTGACTCATTGCTTATAAAATGACAAAAACAATTTTTGAATTGTTTAAAAATACCATTGCTGGTTCTTAACAAAAATAGCTTTAAATTATTTAGTTTTCTAACATTCGGCAGCGTTCGAAGAGAACGCAATATTATAAATAAAGAAAATAATACCAAGGATAAATTTTTGGCAACAAAATACGAATTTAGATGCAGGAGGAAAACGAAATTGCCGTGTAGAACTTGCGAGGACGGATGCGGATTGGCAACCAAATCCAGGTACGACATAGGCATTACCGGTAATGTTAGGTAAAGTGTATAACAGCGGATAGCAGGAGGTATTATGTGTCAGCGACAGCGTTACTTCCAAAATATTGACACACAGTGCTATTATTAACAAATATATGCCTAACGGATCCGAATCGGTAACTTTTAAGTTACACACATTAAAACACTTATATTAAAACAAAAGAAGCGTAGTTACATATTTATTGTACCTCCCTTTGGTGGGGCGGTACTGCTAAATAAGCCCCAACATCTATTGTCTTTATAAATTGACATGGCCACGTTTTGGGTCTGAATTCATATCAAATATATAAAAAAAAGTAACATCAAACCAGAAAGGCAAATACGGGTAAAATTATAAAATTGTATGTATTCAATCGCAAAGGCAACTATTTCCTTAATACAATGAAGCTACATATAAAACTAACCAACTTACCAGTTCCATCACTGTCAGCATTTTCGTTAAACATTATAGAGCCATCGCAAAGTGTCCCCTGTAAGACCTGGTTGAACTCATTCATAATGTTGCAAACTGAGATCAAGATGAACAACAATGTTTTATCAAGCACATGTGCAATAAAATACTATTTTTATTTTCAATATAATATTGCTCTAAAAATACCAACGTCTGAGAGTTTGTAGTTGTTCGTATTGATGCGAGATGATTTACAAAGAGAAAAAGAAGAGAATTATGAAATTATAGAGAGAAAGAAAAAGGGGAAACAGGTCGTTCCTCGAACGCAAGTTCCCTCGACGTGAAAAAAAAATGTTGGCAAAGAATGTGCAGGTCGCAGAGCCAAAAGGTTAAAAAAGAAAGATACCCATTAATTTTTACTTCCCCATCCCCTGGCCAGTTTCCCCGCCCCCACTACACTCGCCACTTCAAAGCGGAGGACAGAGGAAGAAGAGATTTAAAAAGAAAGTCGAAACGAAAATACAGAGACACACCGTTGGTAAGACCGATGGACGGACAGATATACATAAAGATAGAAAGGAAGCGAAAACCAATAACACTTCTATTTAGAGTAGATTTCCTACAAAGACACAACAAACACTTGTATCTCCATTTCAGGTATAAACAAAATCTTCAGATCTCCCAATGTGGAGTTTCTATTAAAGGTCCATGGCCCGATCGTAAATAGCATCGTCCCCAGGGACCCCAGATTTTACCGGAATTGGTCAAAATTTTGGTGTCAGAAGAAAGCTACTATTTTTCTCATTTACCCTGTAAAATTTTAGGGCTAAAAGATGTTTGGTTTGGAAGTTATAAACGAAAATGTGCCCCCATTTTGGTCGACCAATATCAATTTTACACAGTACTCTATCATGTCTATGGGGCTTACAAAATCACGTTTTTAGCCCTCCATTACAACAAGCTTCCACGCGAGCAGTGACAAACTATAATTAGGATGATGTCACACACTAGTCTATTTACATATTTCTCTCAGCCAATTACCGGGCGCCGGTGCCCAGTGATAAGGAAGTAGTGCATAAACATACGCACGCCAAAGCCG